>DWLI01000681.1:0-19382 GCA_018249915.1 Cecropterus dorantes dorantes | reverse complement strand
GTTCTGGGTCTGAATGTTTGTGTGTTCGTCTTTGTGTGTCCATGGCACCCGCGACACAGGAGATCCTAGTGCGGGGCTATGAGTGTAGAAAGCGTGTTTTTTTAAAGCGTGTCCATCTGTGCGTCTGTCTGTCTGTCAACAAGCCAAAAAACAAAGTGATAGCTAGACAGTTGATATATTCACATATGTATTTCTGTTGCTGTTATAAAAATTAATACTAAATACAGAATAAAAAAAAATATTTAAGGGAGCCCTTACAACTAACGTCATTTTTACTCAACTGCGTCAGAAGGAGGGCAATGTTTTTGTGTAGGTATGTATGTATGTGTGTATGTATGTACATACATACATACATACATACATACACACATATATACATACATGCATACTGTATGTTTGTATGTATGTCCATATCTTTGGAACGCGCTACAGCCCAAACCGCTTGACGGATTGTGACGTATGACACATCATTAAAATCGTCTTTTTTTTATATATATTATTAAACTGAAGTAGCAAACGAGCATGCAGTCCACCTGATGGTAAGTGGTTACTACACATGGACATCTGTAAGCAACTTCATATAGGACAGTGGTTCTATCTGAAGTCGATCAAATGCGTTGCTACTCCCGAGGACTGAGATAGTCGCCTCATATATAAGTGAGCCGGCAACCACACCCTTCACGCGCGAAACTTACACGCGTGAGAGTTCTTAAAAATATTCTCAAAGGTTGTCTCAAAGTCTATAAATTAACGCTGGCCAAGTGCCAGCGCAGTGGACTATGGCCTGAAAGACCCAAGTCTAATCGACCCTTGTCCATGTGACAAAAATGGGTCACCACGTATGTGAAGGTAGAACTCTTTGTGGTTCGACTCCGAAAGCACCACTGCCACACCTATTTCTGCTTAATAACAGTAGTATTATGTGCTGCTGTGTTCTGGTCTGAAGGGTGTGGTGAGGGAGACATATTTTGCGACGCACTTCATCTTAGTCCTTCGGGGTAGCAACGTATCTGTGGCTAACCTTAGGTAAGACTTTGATCTTACCTAGGCGGCAGTACCCACTTACCATTAGGTGGGCTGCATGCTCGTTTGTTACTTCTGCCTTGTTGTTCTTTATTTAAATTTTCTGTGACATGGATTCCGTTCACACACATAAAAATGGATACATTGCCAGAACAAGAAACAGTCAGAATTTAAAAATCTTAATTACTGGACAAGGGTTCAAACATCAGTGACATCATTAATTGTTTGATTATGTAGTTAATTTGTGAAAGTAGGACTTCGGATCATCTTTTCATTCTGTTAAAATACGTATTATACTAATATAATGTAATGCGAAAAACATTGTGTTCTCCATTCCCTCAATGACGTTTCAATGTACGCACAATAAATATTCAGACGTTTTGTCATTTTGGACGATTGCCAAAATTGCGACACACCCGCAGACGTTAAAAACAACCGCCCAACGTTATAACGTCACAAAAGACATAACGTAAACAAAGACATATACTTTTATATTATATTCCACGTATTGGAACAAAACCAACGAAATAATTACTGGAATCAATCGTTGTGTGCGTGACTACGCATGTGTGTGTAAGCGATGTATCCGTGTGCGTAAGATTTATGAGATCACAGATAATGACGATAAAAGTAGTCATTTCGAGTCTATGAATATAGATATACTTATATGTAATTAAAATTATATATATTTAAAATTAAAGCGATTGATATCACAGAGTGGAGTACTTCATTAATACATATTTCATAGTCCTAGTCTCATTACTTATATTATTTACTTATAATTAAATTATTTGAGTGGCCTCACACTTATATTGTTCTTCTTTCAATATATGTTTGTAATCTGTAATTGTAATTTGAAACCGTACTAATGAAATGCAGTTTCAAATTATGTATTGAGTTTAATAAATTATAATAAGAATAATGCAACATGAACCTAGTTGTAATACGTACATAAATTTTATTTTAATCTTATTTCGTTACTGTAATGCATTTTCATTTAATTATTTCTAGCAGAAGCATTTTTTTGTTTTTAGATGGGCTCTATGTTTGTAAACATTATACCCTTATTTTAACGTAAGTAGTTGGGTAAAAAGGGTTATTTTAATAGTGATCACATTCCTTATTTTGACATGACATGTAGATGCATTAAAGTTCTTTAATCCTTGTAGTTACCTACGTGTCGCTTTTAAAAAATGGTGTACACGCCTTATTTTATTCACAAGTATAGAAATCAAGTCTTGTAATAAATTGTAAACAGTTATATTATAGTGTCCAATTAAGTCATATTCTTACTTGAAGAAATACGTAGTCTTATTAGTTCATCTGCATAGTCTTCATAGCATTGTGTACCTTATATCATTGTCATTTTATACGATTAGGCATATCGTATTTTTATCACCTCCATGAGCTATAATATCGATGGTAAAAGGGTCGTCGTTACAAGATTATATACGTGACTGGTTCCGCTCGTAACCTTTGACATGTTACACCTAATGGTATTAGGTATAAAATATAACTGTAAATACTGTTTATATTACATAATTGATGCTGCTGTAGCCAGGTCCTTTTCAAAATGAAAATATCCGCATAATACATTGTCACTTAAGTGATTTTTACCTTAAGTACATCTACAAGAATTGAACCTTATCGTAAAATGAGTATGGTCGGGTTTTACAAAATTATTTTACAATAAGTAAATTAAAGTGCCAAAGTTTTATTCGTTCAAATATAAAGGCTACCATCGCCCTAAGCTCACTACATGAACACTCAGACCTACAAATATTAATTAATTTTATAGATGTTCTTTTAGCCTGGTCAAACGTGGAAATTGGTATAGGACCTATACAGTTACAGTTCTGCTATCTAAATAAATGATTCGCGGAACTGGATACCAAAACAGATGGCAAATGAACCAGTGCTACATGTGTAAGAATCTGGTATATCATGTTATATGACTGGTATAATCATCATATTGATATTTTTTTCAACCAGTGATAATAACTTTTATTTTGTTGTAACGGGTTGTCGGGTATTTAATTAGGAAAGCGACTTTGATATATTTATCTCCGTTCTACGACTCTTAAGGTATCTACGAGAAGTTTAAATAAATATGAATGTCAGATCTTATACTAAATTTGCTTAAAAATGTCATAATGCGACATCTAGATACACGCGTACAAACTGCTGAGTAACTCACCTAACAATGAGTGAGGTGAACGTTGCGCATAAATACAGGCGCATAATCTTTGATTGGATTCCGCAGACACGAACGTACATCGTGGTGTACAATATACATTTTAGTAGGTTAATTAACATGCTCGTATTCGTGCCTATTCGTCTATGCTTGGCGAGCAAATATTTTTTATAAAAGCATATTAAATAATATTAACATTGTAACAACCTTAATTATATTGTGATAATTATTACATTTTATATTTTAAAACCCTTAAAATTTAAATTGTCATATTTTTTTACTTACTGAGCTATAACACACTTTTCTCTGAGCGTAGACTCGCGAGTCCATTAGATGATACACTATATTATTAGCGTAATTATATTTATTTTTTAATCTGATCATGGTAAACTGTGTTGTTGACTTGAAGGGAATTTTCCTGGTACTTCGACTGTTTCATGCCTTTTGATGTTCGATCGCGTACTGCGAACCTCTGTGATCCGGCGTTTCGTAAACAAATCTCCGCCTCTTAGCGTTTGTTTACAGAAATGTAAACATGTTATTGAAACTATAACGGTTGATGAATTTTTTTAAAGATTATTTACTTGATGGAGTTCAAGGCCTATGTAAACAAATTTCGTGTGAATTGAGTCAAGAGTCCGAAGGGATATCTGAAGATAGACGGATGAAGCCCATCACCCTGACGGGCTTTGTCCGTCTATCTAGGGGAGGAAAAGATAAATGAGGCCCAGGGCGGTTCAAAGATGAACTATTCCCCTAGTCCAAGATTCAAAACTAAAGGCTACTCTTGGGCTAGATGACTATGATTAGGAATAAAGAAGTAATGTATTGGTATGGCAGCTATTTGAAAGACTTACAGGCTGTGTCATTTGCCATTTCGGTTCCCCAGTTTGTCCGTCACTGTGTCTAAATTAGATTCTACTGAATACTCCCTGGCACTTATAGCACCTGTAAGGTATTTTTTAAATAAATATTATTAAAAGATACATTTAAATAACCGTTAAAATAGATTCACTGTTTTAAAGAAGTACCATGAAAAAGATGACATGTTAATTCGTATTTATAACGTTAAGAAGTCTCTTTTATTACTTTGAGGTCAAAAACTTAGTCCAAGCTCAAAGCGTTTGCCTTCACAAAATTCGAGCAAGCTATCAATCAAATTCGAGAGGCCTATTAATGTTCGACGACAACAACAAGATACAAACCTCTGAGCGATGACCTCTCGACCGCTTTAGAGTTCATTTTGCAAATTGGGGCGTTAAACCCGTTGGAAATTGGGACGTAAGTAAGAGGTTTATCAAGCGAGAAACAGGACACGTGGATATTGATTTCTGTAATATGTTTTTGCAGGTTTATTCGATAGATTTTGTTGCCGATAGAATTTTAATGTTTATCAGCTTGTACTCGGAACTTTCTGTGCGCATACTAATAAGAAATAATACAAAATTTTAACCCTCATAGGGGCTAAATGTCAAAAATCCCTTTTTAGTGGGTATCTCTACAAGATTGAATGTATCTAACTATTGTCCAAATTTCAAATTTCTATCTTCGGTAGTAAAGATGTGGTGATTCCGCGTACTAGCCAACACATTTTTCTTAAATGAAATATTACGGCAATACATATGCTCATACGTTTTTATATAGTAGTATCTATAGATACAATAGAGTTCGATAGATAGAATCACTTTCGACATTATTTATATTGTCTACTCATGTCCAGTGATCATCATATCATCCAAATGAGAGTAAGGATATACCTATCATGTGATTTTTGTAAAGAAAAAGTCAATAATTGTAAGTACTATGCGATGTGTTGTATGTGACCGTAACCTTTAGGGTTCCCAATACGTTACACTCGTATAAAACCTTTGGTCGGTTCAAGCCAATTCCGGTTCAGTGGGAAACCCTCGCATCCATGTTTCTCCCTACTCACTTTTAAGGAATTAAGTTACTAATAAAATACTGATCAACTGGACCAACCAAGCTAGGAATATTTTAAGACATAGGTAGTGTTTAATGAACTTTGCTCCAATCGCCCAGAATAATAAAAATAGTCGTGCATATGGTTAAAATCGTACTAATAATAATTATTAGACAATTACATACGATACAATTGCTCGATAAAGATTTACTCTTTTACATTAGGCATTTCAACGAGTAAAAACAATTTAAATAAAAAAAAAAACCTAATATAAAATATTGTTTATAAAAACTAAAATACCTATTGATAAATATTCGTCACCAAAATCTACGTATATATATCTCTTTGCCTAGTTGCAGTAAGTTTGGCCCCTGGTTTCCGTGGTGATTCCCTTTCCTTTTTTTCTCTACAGCAAGTATTGATTCGGGTATGCACGCAAGAACTACACTAAATGTCATCATTTTCTTACGGGAAATATCCGTAATAATATCAAAATAAGGTAAAGATTAGTAGCCATATTGAGGTATTATAATCAAAGAGAGGATTAATTTAAAAAGTATTATTATTTATAGTACCTATGGTTTAATTACCAAGTAGGTAATAAAAATATCCTAAAAATAATCTTTCTTGCAATTTCAAGTTGCTGTTTGGTAAACTATTTATATAACCTACGTAACCTACCTAAAAATCGAAATACATATACTTATATAGTAACTTCGTTTAACAAATTTAACACAAGGAGGTACTGTCTACTCGTAATTTTTATGTACCTACCTATGTAGGTACACACATTGTACGTATGTATAAGTCACATTATCAAATAGTAAAGTAATAATGTTCATAAAACATATTAATACAATAAAACAAAAACAAACAACAATTAAAAGTAAAAAACGGTTCAATTTTAGGTAGTCATTATAACTTGCCGCATAAATCCTATTTTCCGTGGTCACGGCATCACGTGTGAACGGATTTACTGATTTCACTAATTCCTTCTTTTGTTGTGTTTGTTATCGCCGAAGAAGGTTCTGATAAAGGTTAAGAAAATAGCGCGGAAAAATACAAAAAAAAAACAATAATAAGAAAACCTAACGAGCATTAATAACATAACGTTTTGTAATGCGACCATTTTGCGTTTTACCGATGCGAACTTAAAATATATAGTTTAGACTGGACAAAGTATAATAGTAAATAGATAGAAACGATTATTATTATTATACAAAAAATGTTTATGACCTATACTGTTATAGGTACATACCTACATATCTTCTTAAACAATTGTAACCTATACTTGTAACCTTACTAAAGTTACAAATTGTTGCTCGTGGTTTATGACTAATATACTATGGACATCTTTTAGATAGGTATTATAAAAATATTCATGTTCGTGAAAAACTCTTGTTATAAAAATTCCTACCATAAAGTAAATTTAATTTGGTAAACAATATATGCTTATACGGAATTATTTAATAAGACTTTTATTATTTAGTACGGTATGCTTGAATTAAAGCGATAAAATCTTTTGTTATTCGTAATACCTAATATGAGTTTTATTTATTATAATTACCTACCTGTGCATACTGTAACAAAAAATATTAATAAAACCAAATGTAAATTAAATCGGGATTTATAAGTTTTATCCGTTTTACAATGTAGGAGGTAATTACCTAGTAGCAAAAATATTTCCTTTTTTATATAAAAAGGAAGTACTCGTAGATTCCTTTAACGTCTATACGTGTCTAGTGCCAATTAATTATTTATGATGTCTCGTAATTTGGATCCTCTTTTCACAGTTCTCGACTTTAGGAGACCAATAGTCCTAAAGTCTCGTCGGCGTTTATGACTACGGCAATAGCGCGACAGACAGGGCGGGGGCAGGCAAACTGTTTAGCCGGTTCGGCGATTACAACGCCGCTGACGCTCGCATAAGTCAGTTCGTCAACAGCTGTTACGCGTCGTGCTAGTGTTTTCGAACGCAACATGTGTTGCGATTTCCGAACGTAAATGAAATGTCACTTTACGTCTAAATTTTTGCGGCCCACATAAATAATTTACTTCCTATTTCGATACCGCGACCGCTATTATAAGCGATACATATCAATTAATTAATTAGAACGACGGTGTACAGTTTTGGTACTCGCTGGCTAGTAGTGACGTTAAGTTTGTGTTATTGCGAGTGATATCTGCGGACTCTGTTATTTTCCCATCTGAAAATGTGTATTGGATTGCTGCACGTGAACAGTGACTATTGACTGGCATTGAATCGTGTCTGCCTAGCATTTATTGCATGGAAAGTGGTTATGACCTTCTAAATGAAGGAATCTTATCCTGAAGACATTATGCTCTGTTTTGTGCAAGGTTTCGGCGATAGGAATGTCAATGACGGTCGCAAGAATGGCGAGTGTAACGGCGATGAATCTCTAAACGAAGGAAAGAAGAAACACAGAGGTAAACGTGTTTCTGTGACTATTGAGCCACATGATGAGAGTGGAAACAGTGAGTTTGATAAAAGAAGGGGAGATAACATCGTCGGGAAATCGTTACGGTTGTCCTCTGGTGACAAGTTCTTCAAGAATTTGCCAGAAGTAAAGAGGAGCTTCAGTGACCGATTCTCAATCATCCCCGATGGCGGTGGCAAGAAGGCACAGAAAGGATTGTCTACTATAAGAAAAACATGGTAATGTCAACTTATATGCTAACATAACATTATTTTTTAAACAAATGCTTATATGCCATGAATATTAAAATAATATAATTTTGGAAATTCGATCATTATTGATCAAATATATACTTCTAAAGTGAGTTGTGTCCACCAGTTTATTTAGAAAAATACAACTTGTGAGCAGGTAGATATAGGTGTAGTAAAGTTACCATAAAATTACATTTAAATAATATCATAATATAATAGTCACAGAAGGCATACAGAAAATTACCATGGCTATCAATTTAAACGGAACATGTTTTTACCATTTAATAATGTTATTTTTTAAATCTTATTTATAAATAATTTAGTTTGCGGTCGGTTTGCAGTATAAAATTATTGCATTTTCTATATGAAAAATTGTGTAATAATAGCACTATTCAGAATTAGCACACGCTTGGTTGTGCATTAATTAATGTTGAACTTGTGATTCCAATCAATATGTTTGCTTAATGTATAATTAAACTATGTAGGTTTTTATATTTTTGTTCTCAATAACATTTCGCTATGGTATAGAAATTGAAATAATTGTAAAGTCTTTGAACTACCAAGCTACATCTTATTCTGCTTAATAACAGCACTGGGAATTGCTGTTGTATTCTGATTTTGAGAGTGTGGTTAGCAAGACACACTTATTAGAGGCAATCAAACCATAGTCCGCACAAGTAGCAACGTATCTGTGGCCAACCTTGGCTAAAAGTTTTATCTTAACTCGGGTAGAACACAGATGATCTATGACAGGCATTGGCCACTTAGAATCAAGAAGACAGCATGCACATATATACATTTGTTTAGAAATATAGTAGTAGGAAACCACTATGTTTCTGAAAAGTGTATGTAGTTTAATTTTTACAGAAAAAATTGGCCAATTATTGCTTTTTTTTAATTTTTAAAACAATTATATGTTCAACATATAACTGTTTAAAAATTCAAATAAAACTGTCTAATAAGTGCAATTCTGTCACACTTTATTATACATATATAAGACAAGTGTTGATAGTTATTTTAGTATGGAATTAACTATACATATTATATATATTTATTGCCATTAAATATAACTGGTTTTCTCTAATTGTAAAACAACTGATAATTTTTTTTAACATCATTAGAATTTTCAATACATATTGCCAATCTTATTTGATACTGCTGCTTATTACCATTTTTAAGCCTTGTAACTTTGATTGTTTATAACACATAGACACATTTACGAAGGTTAGTTTAAGGAAAATCACAAAAGTTAAATGTACAATTTAACATTATTGAGATTTGGAAAGATAAGAAATGAAAAGCATATAATCATTTGAGGTTCTGGCTTAGTTTGTTTTTTTTAATGTATTTGTATAAAATGTATTAAAAATAGTTTTATCAAAGTTTATCTTTATCTAATTTATAACTACCAACCGACCTAATGAAATCATTCTCAAATAAGGAAAAATCCCATTATTAAAATTAAATAACTAATAAAAGTAATATTTAATTTAAAATATAGCTACACAAATAAGCAGAAATTACACAAACTGAATATCGCAATAGGATTTCCCAAATTTGTCTCAAGGAAGTTGCATATTGCAAGCATAGTTACTGTTTTATCACTACTTTTGACAAACTATTCATCAGAATGGCCATTATGCCAGTTGCTCGTAGAGGGTCCAGTTTGTATCTTAGCCAAGTCAAGTCCTAAATGGTAAAATTATATTTTTGTTTTAAATCTGAGTGTTTGTGCACTTTTCTATGTGCGTCCATTGGAACTACAATATAACACATCATAGTGTAGGTACTAATCTATTATGTATTCCTAATTTGTTACTTTATCCAATCTCAAAATATTTTCATTGCACTTGTTATGCTTGTGTAAAAAGTAATGCCTTAACTTAAGTAATAACTACCCAATTAGTTAAGAGGAAGTTTTAATGTTATTTGGAAGTAGATTTACGAAGTAAAGTTTGTAAGTGAAGTTGTTGGCACAGATATTTCTCTTTTGCTCAGGGATAAACCATTTCTTAGCAGGTTTAATATATATAATTACACTGTCTTATTGGCCTTCTACTCATTCATGAATGACAAAGTCGAAGTATATTTAATATTGTCATTAAAATCATCAAAATCAGTTACTATTTTCAGTCAGTTTTACAGCTAAAATGAGAACTTAAGCTATAATCAATGCATAATTCGAATGTGATTGTCTGTTTGCCGATTGCATCTCGTACATTTGAGAATCAGAGATGGGATTCGAACCCCGGACCACCGGCGTGAGAGGTCGGCATTTGCTTCACTGAGGTACAATTGCTAAAACCAAAATCCCCTATAAGCTTACAAGTATCCGTGTCACACTTAGAGCTCGCGTTGATAGATCCTAGCCATATGCTACTGACCCAGTTTACGTTGCGCTACAGAAATAACTGGCAAGTATTTAAGGCCAGCTCACAGTTTCGCTGCCTAAATATTGGGGCGATTTATAGTCTAGTCTAGATCGAAAAAACAATAGATTTCCTTAATCATTTTCTTATTTATGAATTAAAAATACACGCATTAAAACCGCTGGATTTATTTCGACTTCCACTCATAAAAATAAAATTATAAAAAAGTCGACCCGTGTTTTGTTTTCGTCGCGATATCAGGTTCAGGGCTCTTTTATGAAAATTTCGACATGGACTCTGTCCGTCCGTCAAATTTGAACTATACTTTATTAAGTGTGACTTAACTTTGCATATCTATAACACATATATTTGTTACGTCAGTCGCGTAAATTTGGAATTTATTATTTTTAGTGCTACTAATTTTGGTTTCTGCCTGAAAAATGAAAAAGGCTTCGTAAAACTTACGTTGCTGACGCCTACATTTCATTTATTAAGAAAAATAAATTTATTTTTCTAAATAGATCACCTTCCCTCCACTAAACTCACGACGTTTGGAAAAACATCATCTAAGCAAGTGACAATAAATTATGAATTTCAAAAAATGAGGGTACCATACGTGTACCTCGAATTGAACCTTATACTCCCGCGATTGCAAGGCAGACTCAGCTTTTAAAAAAGTCTTACGCAGAGAGCGCAAAGTTGGTGGTCCGTAATTACACGGCTTTCTTCGTGGCGGGGCTCTGAAATGTATCTACTGTCATTTAGCGTCTAAAGTAGATGCAGCAATAACTGTAGGCTTATTGCTTCCAGACTACATTTGTCCTAATAGCCCTTGAACTAATTCACATAATTTCGGACGCTCGGTTTAGTTTTCACATTAGTTCTGGATGGAATTGAGATTTGCGGTTTATAACCTCTATCAATATGATTTCTTTTTGCAAGTAGTACAATTCTATTAGTCTGATTTCTTTTTATGGAAGTAGTAAGCCACGGATTCATGTAATCCATTATGTGGATTATGAAATATTTGAAAAATAATATTACTTTTACTTGGAATAAATTCTAATTCTACTCAATGTGAATTATATGACTCATGTTCATGTAATAAATAGACCCATCTGCCGTGATGATCCATATAACCATTTGATAAGGATTCCGTATTGTATTTAAAATAAATTTAGATGCCTGGTGTATAACTTCATATACGTGTACGTGTCATATATTTCATGTACGTGTGTTTATCTACAAAACCGTGAAACACTAAATCTTAGTGTGGGTGTAATAGCTATAAGACTAAAAACGCTTAAGAAAAAATAAAAAAGCTATAATTCTCTGATAAAGTAAAGAAGACCATGAAATAGGCAGTTACGGCCTTCATGGTAACATCAAAGATATTAATATACTTTTAGAGAACGTATCTTGTTTTGTAGATAAGACCGGCACTTTGGATAGTTAAATGTATCGACAATATTGTTGTCTTGGTTGAGTAAACAACGATTTGGCACATACTTACGAATCTTTGTTAGAGTGGAACACGTGGCGGTCTGTCATATATTGATAACAACAAATAGCACATCTATTTGTTTATCATATAAAATGTAACTGCATAAGCTATATTTGTATACAGTTATTGCTATTTAAGAACATTTTTTGTGAAATAAATAGCAATTAAGTATATGTATTCGGGTTTTCCCTTTGACGATGTAGGTTTCTAGACTTTCTAGTCTCACGTATTTACCCATTTGAATTTTTTTGAGTAGTGTCAAAAATTCATGCACATATCAGAAATTATTTATTACTTGTTTGAATGTAGGAGTTTGGTATAAAAATAGTCGATGGAATATTTTGTTGTTCTTAGAAGCACCACCAACGTGTTTTTGCTTATTAATTGCTGTGTATAGTTTGTAGGACGTGTCAAGGGAAAGACAAAATGTTTTCTACCGTGGCCTTTGAGATACACGACTATAGATATAGATAGATAAATGCGTCTCTCATCCTATCTTTGGTTTGATAACAGATGTCTCTGAGTGGCAGTGTTCCCTTGCCTTAACTTGGACTGCATGTTCTTTTACTACTTCTAAATCTTCTATATTAGAGTATATACAACTTGTATGGTGTACGTCCTCGTATCTTGGAAAAGATGTGTCAGTAGTGTTACTAGAAGATTAAACAAATTATACGAATGAACACGTTTGCGCGAATTTATTAGATTACCGATGACCCGCGTTTAACAAGAAAAAGACGGAAAATAAGGTTTCTTTTGACCTGGTTTTCATAGTCAAGTTGATCTTGGATGCATTCATGAATTAGCCTTATAGGAAATGCGTAGGTACGTTCTTGCACCTATACTTCACATATTTTTATCCAAATGATCACCAATAATCGTCATATTTACTATTCATAAATATGTGCAATATTTTTCATTAGAGAGATCAATTAATAACTGTTTGAAGAACCTTACTTCTTTTTTATAACGTTTACGTATGGGACGATTTAAGTTGCCTAACGATCAAGGAAAATGATCACGGCTTTGTGTCAACAAGTATCATAACACATACTTGTATATTACGTATAAATTTTAGTCAGCTTCCTGTGATTGGTATATTAAAGCTGTGATTTGTAACGTACAAAATTATCATGGCCGTTGTATCTGCTTAACGAATTTTAGTACGTGACCACGTTTTAATATGACGCCTACACCAAGGCCACTATACTTAGAAGGCATTACAATGCTGCTGAATTAAACATGATCCAAGTCGGATACGATCCTTTGAAGTGACCCATTATCTAAAATTGGTCCCTTATATTTGCCGCCCGCTTGGAGTTTCTCGTGTTCATATGGTATGTTAGGAAGTTGGCAAAATGCCACGTTAGCGTTAGTAGAATTGACAGGATAAGGAAGAAATTAGTGTTCCTGTATTCTGGTTTGAAGAATGTGATAACTCTCTAGGTGCATTTGTTTCGCATTTGTTAAATTCGGTACTATGCTGGCAGCTACAGTGATAGTTTTTATAAAATAATTAAGCAATCATCAAAGTCATATGAAACCCAGTAGACGTAAGCTAAGCCTATTTTAAGCTAAAAATAGGTGTGCCAGTGGTTGCTCCCCATTCGAACAGTGCTGGATCTACCTATTTTCTGTGCTGTGTTTTGATTTAAAGGATGTGAAGGCAGAGACACAGGAGACATTCCAATTCATCTGTAGTCAGCCGCTAGAACTCCAATCCTACTTTCCATTTTGTCCTATTTTCCATGAGGGGCAGTGACCAATTTTATCGTTAAAATATTAAGGTTATAGTTCAAGTTTAAGGATTATCATGCTGTCGAAGTGAAGAACTTGTAAAATTGAAGTATAAATAAGAATTAATGTAAAAAATACATTTCTAGATAGAAAATTCAACATCAGCGAAGACTGATGTAGTTCTTTTAAGAGCCACTTTTAATTTTCTTCTGCTTAGTACACTCAAGAATTGCTTACTGTCTTAAAGAAGCTAAGTGTATGGAATTGGCAGTTCGCCAAACTTGACGTTCAGTGGTGGTGTTATGTTTATACTAATATAAGAAGTGTATCTACAAAATGATTCATGTTAATATATAAACATGGGCTTTACTAATGAACGGTCAGGTAAAAGATAATTTTAAATAATGAAATAATAAAATTTACATATAAAAACGGAGTCCTTATATTATACGGCATTGATGACACGTGTTTTGAAAATTCATATAATATAATTTGTTATTTAAAACTCAGAATTAAAAAAAATGTTCCATAAGATTGTTTCCTACTCGTCTTTTGTCGTATGCTATTTAAATACTCAGTATTGCTATATAATCATATATCTATATATCGAAATTGTTTTTTTTTTCATTCTATGGCCGCAATAATTTAATTATTATGTCTATTATGGAATGCTGTAGAAAAAGCTATTTACTAGTGGTAAGTAACTTTCCTTCAAATCCAGATAAGATCAGTACTTTACTTGAAGTCGACCATTGATGATTGCCACTCATGTGGTCTAAGTCGGAAACGTATGTTCTTAACCACACCATTACCGTGTCCATACCAGAATACAGAACGCGTAGTACTAAGCATATATTCGTATCTGTGTCCCTAGTAAAAAGTGGTATAAATTTAAGTCTGCTATTGATAAAATTATAACTGTATGAAATACCCGGTATAATGAAGTCAGACTTATACCTGTCCCAGTATAAGTCCGGTTTTTGATAATAGCAAATCTCCGACTTACTAGAGGCACAGATATTAGGCAGACAGGCGTGGTGTGGCGGTGGTGTCACCGATCAAACCACAAAGGATTCTACTAATACCTTTAAAATTAATGTTGTTAGGTATTATCTTTTATACTATTGTTAACTATTCTTGGCCAATGTTTGTCCCCTTGTTCCACTACCGCGTTCTTCAACCTCTGCAATTATCCAATTGGAGGTGGATTGCTTTGCTAGCCCATATGACTGACTCATCTTGTCGATTAGTGTGTATGCTGTGAAGCTCTATTTTATTGGAGTAAAGAACAGCTTGGAACTTAGTTGTGGTATTTTTATACTATTTTATTTGTCCATAAATGGTCAATGATGAATTAATTTTTTAATTACACATATCACGTTTATTTACTTAGACTACGACATTTCAGTAACTATTAGGTCTGACTTAGTATTTTCTTGTCCCTAACTCTAAAATCTCCTTAACGACCCTTTTGAGTTGTTACCCTTTTAGTTTTGTGTTACAGCCAAAAGTATAATATGAATCCGTCATCAAAAGTATTTCTAAGACATCGGTGAGTTTGGAATAGTTCCAGAAATACAGTGCAACATTAATCAGTACAAATATTAAACCAATGAGTTTAGGTTAGATTCTAAGCAGTTAATATTATTGAGAAAGCGACTCCAAACCTGACAAAAATAAATGATACTAGTACATCAAACGTACACGATATAATAGAATATTATCAAATTACTTTATATTCGCCTCTAATTTAAATATGTCGTTTTAACCAAGGCCATTGGTATAAAAGGCATTATAGTAATATGATAAAATTAAACATTACCTTTTCCGAATTATGATTCGGTGAAGTGTGAATCCTTAATTTGGTCCATTATGAGAACGTTTAGCTTCCTGTGGCAGAGGAACGAGTTTGGATGCTTGGCAAATTGCCAATACTAATAAGGATGACCCATGTAGCTTTTATATTTGTGAAACATTTAGAAATCCATATCAATGTATCTTCGCTATAAAGCAAATTGATATTGGAAAACACTTATCTTTCAACTAAGAAGTTACACTGATTACGTCAGAAGCTCTTAAACTGAGGTGTGTGGGTAGATACTTATGTAAAGTTTTGTATAAACAAGTCGCAACTTTGGCAAAAGTTAGTGGAAGGCTCAAGAAAATAGATTCACTACATAAGAAGATTATTCTTTATTAAATTGGTTTGATATGATTTTTATTATCACCTACTATGATAGGATTGTATTCAGATTTCTTTCTAATAGAAAGTGATGATAATCTCCTATTTGTAAAGATTCTTAAAAGTTGTTGTTTTTCTCTCAGTTCTGAGCACACTCCGAAATTGCTTTTCGTGTCAGAAATGCCATGTATGGGATTGGCAATTTGCCAATGCCTAGTTCGACGTTTAGCAGGGCTGTCGCAAAACCACGAAGTGTGCTAAATGTAGGTGCATTTAGCACAAAATGTAGGCATAGAACTGGTTGTGATTTTTGTAAACCACTTTTTATTTTTTATGTAATATTAAATGATGTATTGTATTAATATATTATTAATAAGAAAAATAACGTTGTAAACTATATTTTTTTTCACATACTTAAAATGATTTAGAAATTAATTCTCGGAGTATATCGGCCACATAGTTTCATGTTCCATTTAATTAACGTATTGATTTTAGAAACTAATTTGGCATAAGTATCCGAAGCCATCGGAATAAATCAATCGTTCTATGGGTTTCTAATGTGATTACACTCATGACGTTATCTACATCGATTACGGACAAGGTACACGTTACATAAACGTCATCTACTCCTGTCAATGTGTGTAAAAAAAACCTTATAATGTATTTGGGCTTTATTATACGATATATAATTTGTTATATACCACTTAAAATTTGACTGAACTAACAAATACTGCGCTTAAATTAGCAGATCTAGAAATTTGATATCTTACACATGTGTTCCTGATATAACGTTGGTGACTATCAATAAAAGACTTTTGAAAATTCGTCCTAAAAGAGCCTAGATAAGATATGAAGCTTTATTTTACTCTGATTTAGCTACTCCATTTTTTTTTCGTGTCATTGGATAAACAATTTTATGTTCCGTTCCTATGAATAGATCTAATCCATCACTGGGAATGAAGCAATGTGAAGTGTTTACTGACCTTTGAAGATTTACCCTGGATTTCGGAAATAAACTATTTTAAAGAATGGATTGATCTCTCTTTCAATTCTTCAATCCAGCGTACTGATTTCACATTGGATCTGTGTAAATAGACGGCGAAAATTTAAATTGCCAGAAACCGAATGCGGTCACCATGTGTTGTGTTTGGTGTGATGTTCCTTTTTTATTTCTTCTGTATTGGTTAGAATAGCATTTTCTTAGGTTGGATCATAAAATTAAATGCACTGGGAAGTTTAAATATAATAATATACATCAATTATTGGATAGTAAAGGCTTCGAATCTTGTATAAATAATTAAACATATTTTTAGCAAAATAGGTAAATAAAGGTAATATTAGTAACTAGAACGTAAAAAAGAAGAAACTTTTGCTTCTTGTGACGGCATCACTGCTACTCTTACTTCCGTCCAAAATGCAAATATCCTATTGTTTGAAAGATCTTTAAATCTTTCACAACCTGTCACCGATGTGCTTCAGGTTATATTCTTGTTATATTTGATTGTTTACAGATGTTCATGGCTTGTAAATATTGCAGAGATCACATAACATAAGATAGACGAAAACCTACCCTAATATTAACCTGAATAACCAATTGGGGCATCGTAATACGACTATTTAAATTAAATAGTGGTAATGTTTTACGTCAACACAGTGAACATCGCAGATAGTTTTGTAAACGGGACAGTTTTGTTTCATTCTATCGATGTTGAGTCATCGGCCAGCAAGCTTCACGCAAATAGCTTGATCGATTATATCGGGAATGTAAAAAGGGAAGTTCAAATGAAAGGAGGCAACAATTCGCAGATGTTCGAATATAGAATGATTTTATGGGCGGTGTTAAATTATATTGGTTTTCGTCTTCACAAACGTTATTCCGTTTTTGCTCGTAAAGCTTACAAAATTGGATACGTAACTTGTTGGCAACGTAATATAAAATAGAGAAAATTCTCGTTAAATCTTAGTAATCGTTTGAAAGTGTTGTTGAGGCGCTCTCGTACATTGCTTTGCTATCAATCAGTGTAAATAGGCTATTTGAGAATAGAACGTTAGAATTTTAGTGTTACATGCGTACATTAATGCTCTATTGTAACCGCCTTTCCAGGCCCATAACATAGATGATTCATTTTTATAAATGTCTATATGTGAAATATCGCTTTATTCGATTATGATATCATGAAATAGTGATTCTGAGTCGTGTCTCTTAATCAGCTTACATTATCTGAAGGTTTTAATATAAATAAAAATGTATGAATTAAAATGTAAATGTCAAAATTCATATAGAACTCAACCTTTGAAATATTTTCATTATGCTAGTAAATGCAGTCAGCGACAGTACATCGGAAAACCCAGTATAAATTAATGTTGTGTGAGTAACATTGACAATTTTGAGAACTTATCAATATGTTGCATAAGGTTTTCCCACGATGAATCAGTTTTGACGAAAATAAAATAATCTATTATTAAAAAAAAAAACTACAGGTCTCGGAATCTTGAGCGTTTACATAACTCGTTTAGTATTAATGAATCATTACAATGGTCATAGAAACAAATTTTATTAACCGAATAACAAGTTTTTTTTTCCTTTTAATTTATAATACCTAATAAAAATAATTTGTTGGAGGTCATCAAGTGTTCAACGGGAAGTTTTAAACAATAAAATTAAAATATTTTTAAATGATATGTTAATGAAATGTTGATACATGTTAGTTTTCGAATATAATGAAGAATATAACGGACATCATTGTTAATTCTGACCTCAATGTATCTGTGAACTACTTAAGATACTAGGTGTTAGTGATATTTTTGGTAAAACCCGTCAAGGTTTAACTGCGTCTGATATCGTAACATATGCAAGGCTCTTCAACTTGGTCTAAAAGACTGCTTGAATATTTTCGTTTTCACAAACACTTTCCATTGGATCAAATGTGTATTGATTCTCGTATTAGATGTTTTGATCGACCCTTTCCTTCACGAAAACGTAAGATATATTAATATTCGACGCAAGCGCGCTAGACTTTCAATGCTCCACTGAATATTAATTACATAACTGGTTGGAATGTAGATAGAGTGAAATAGTTCAAAATGTCTACATGAGTATGTGATATTCAATTATGGTATATGTAGCTAAGAGTGTATTCTTTTGTACTTAGCCAACTGTTTTACATAGATACATGTTTCGACTTAAACTAATCCCTGTAGCGTAGTCCCTTTAGTCCAGGGTTTCTCAAACTTATATCTCCACGTACCCCTCTTCAATTGAAAACAACGGAGAACTCCTTTTAAATATATTTGCATGTAGAGTAGAATAATAGAAAATTAAAGTAATATTTTTAGTCGGTAATATATATGTAGTTTATGCCTGCTGACTGTTTATACTGCCTGAATATCTTATTAAATAAGATATTCAGGCAGTGCATGGAGCAATATGCGCCAATTACCTGAATAGCCGTTATTGTATAAATTTTTTCACGTACCCCTTACGATTATCATGCGTACCTCACTTTGAGAAAACCTGCTTTAGTCCATCATCAATAATGTAAAAATAAGAGTATGAGTGTAGTCAGACTATTTTATTAATGTTACTAAATGAATTTTATAAAATGACATTGTATATTTTTTAAATCACAGGCCTTAAAAAGGTTTGTTAAAAATATAGTTAAAACAACAGCTGTTGATTTAAATGTTGGGTTAAATAAATTGCATAAAGTAGTTTGTTATTAAAGGTTTGTTCAACGGCGCTTGAACAATTGTATACATTATT
>DWLI01000680.1:0-19398 GCA_018249915.1 Cecropterus dorantes dorantes | reverse complement strand
GCGGCATTGACTACTTACCATCAGGTGGACTACATGCTCGTTTGCTACTCAATATTATAAAAAAAAGCAAACTAAATAAGTAAGTAATCGGAAAATCGTATGTATTGAATTAAACGATTCACAAAGCGCTCCAAATAGATTTTATCAAATAACATATCCCCATATATTGGAGACTATTCCCATTTTCACTTTCTCCATTCAATCAAATGCATTCCCATATCAGAATGCATATAAAAACATCGATTGTAGGGTTCACTATTGAATCTCAACGCGCGTGGTCCCGAGGGCCATCGGCTGATGCGAATATCAAATCGCTGTCTCCCCTAGATTCTAATACTCGTCCATTAAACGACAGGGAATACCGACACCTATGTCCATCACATGTCACTTACCCGACACGTCACAACTTATGCATCGATATCATACATTACAGGCATCTACATAGAGTTGCAGAAACTAGAAATGGCTCATTAACCCAACTCCTTACTTCATTTATTGTGGCTTGCTTTGTTTCATTTTTACAATTGAAAACCGTTTCTAACAGAACAGTCAAGGGGCTATTTTTGTTTGGCGAGTAATTGGTATTTATTCTCCCGACTGGACTCTCCCCAGGGGCCTGAGCTGGCACATTCTGACGACTGAACTAAGTAGAAAGATAGAACAGAATTAAGCGGGCCAATTATCCCGTATTGGATTTATTGGTAATCTCTGCACGAATAGGCGCGAGGGTGCGAAGCGAACCAACTTTTGATGATACCTCCATCGGTATTATGAACAAAGTTGTTGCAATTTTTATGTAGGAGGATTTATTGTTTGCTTTCCTCTTGTTTCGCCCCTGATTGTGTGTAGACAGATAAAAGAAAGCCCAGAATCGTTTCATTACAAATAAATCAATCTTTCATCAAAGTATACTTCCGGGATTAGCCGACTTATCCTTCAGAAATGCTTTTCCCATTGATCTCAGTTTATTTGCTTAGTTTTAGTGTGACGATCTTACTTGTATACCTACTCTTATAATTAATTGAAGAACCAGAATAGGAACTTATTATCATGGTTCAAAGAGAATGTAGCCGGCCATCTAAGTAACTTTGTAATTTAACTTGATAAAAATATTTCGCGCACATACCGTTATAACGGGAACAAAGCTCTACGTGTAGGTACTTAACCAGGACAAAGTATTTCAAACATAAACTAATTTACAAAACTTCAAAGGATGTTTGCCTTCCCTCACACTACGCAATTCCGAAAATCGAGGGTCAATCTTTAATAAATATCGACCATCGAAAATTTATTGCGTCCATCCCAACACAGCTGACCTACTGTCGTTTTGTATCAATGCTGCTATAAAGGAGGGTCATACGAAGATTTATAAGTGCAGCCCTCGGTGACAAAAAGGCAAAAGTATGAAATGCGACAGTCCGCTTGATCCCAGATCTTTCGTATCTCTTCCATATTTATCGCTTTTATTCAAAGCATCATCCCTAGAAACAATAAATTGTAACCGTGATAAATTAACCACGATCAATCATATTGATTTGTCCTATAAATAAATTATATATGGTAAACAACTTGTAAATTGTTATGAGTCTTTAAGCGTATTTATAAAAGATATTTTAAAACAACATAAACAACAATATCTACAACATATTTGTAAATTATTGTAACGTTGTTATCACGAAAGAGTACACATCGCATATGTAGGAAAATCACGCAACGATAAATGGTATCTAAATTAAGATTAAGAGTGACGAAAACCGTATTAAAATACTATTTGAAGTCGACCAAGAGGGAACTGTTTGTCTGAGGAACCAAGAGCGAATCTCTGAATCACGTATTAGATTTATCAAGTCATGATATTAAATAAACGATCGCAAACACTACTGTTATGTTACACATATATTTTGTAATGCATAAGTGATTTTTGTAGGAAAAATACATGATTTTAACTAATAGTTTGAACCGATAGACCTAAAAGTATTATAATATGTTCAAAAACCACGTATCGTGAGTATCCTACTCACGATACGTGGTTTTTGAATTTCTTTTTGCCGATATTTCGACCCAGTTACATAGATCGTGGTCACGGTGTAATATTGGCAAAAAGAAAATCAAAACCCACGTATCGTGAGTAGCCGTAACACATTAAAATGTATCAGTTCCGCGATAATATTAGTCTAAAATCATACTCGTATACGTAAGACCCTTAGGTACTACTTAACATTACTTAGTGTAGATTTTACCCATGTCAAGAAAATGTCTATAGTGAAATAGTTTTGCCAAAAAACGTCGAACAGTACAAAAGAAATTGATACATTGGTATAAAAGCATATTTATGTTCGCTGAGTATCGGTAAAAAAATCTTGGCGATACGTCATAGCCGTCAGTCTCGCGTCCTGCCTCATGGGCATTGCATAAAAAGTTTTTTCGTCATGCCACTATGAAGGGACCCTAGAGGAAAAATAAAAATGTATTCCTGCCGATATTCTAAATATTTACTTAAATGCTCGTGCTCTGAATGCCTTAAGATGTCACCAGTATGTGAAATGAGTCACAATTTTTTTATCAGTCTTCTGTATACTCGAGCACATAAAATATTGCATTGCTTAAGTGATACATCAGAGATATGTATCTACATATTTCTTCCTACTTAGTCCTTACAGGTAGCGATGTATCTGTAACTGATATCACGCAAGATTATCCATCCATCTATCAATAATTACGTATGAGATATGAGATATTCTGTTGGGATACACCTATGGGTCCATGGACATGAATATTACTACTTAACATGAAAATATTCCTGGCTGGTTAGCTCAGAGCTAAGAAAAATATAATTTTCTAAAGCCAATTTATTCTTGTGTAGGTATTTAATAAGTTATTAAACATTTTATGGTTATCGTTCTTTCTCAAAGTTTTTTATTAGTTACTTGTAGATGCTAATTATATTGCATTGCATATCATTTTATGTACTGTATGCATCTAAATATTAGAAGGCCATAAACTCGTATCGGGTTAAATATTTTATGAGCCACGGAAATTATTTCCCTAATGTGGCCGTTAAGCATAATATATTGATAATTATTTCAGTTTGCCTTCGTAAATATTCTACTCACAACGCATTCCGGCAAAGATACATCTTTCAGGAATAAAATATTATAACACGAAATGAAAGTACGTGCACACGATAATTTATTTTTAATTATACGCAACGAATTATCATGTGATTTCAATTTGTGTAAGTTAATAACCATACATATTCATTATCGTGAATAAAAATCGTGAACAATTGAAATTAACAAACAAGACATTATGATTAACTACTCATATTAGTCAAGACGCAACATAAAAATTAACCTCTTGATTAATTTTTATGTTGTATTCATCTGTCATTATTGAAAGAAATTATATTTTATTTTTTAATTGTAATGAGTACACATGCATAATGATATTCTAAGAATCGTTTTATTGTTTATTTGTATGTTAACCCTTATTTAAACTTATGTTGTACTTTATTACTCAAAAATAATTGTTGAACATATTTTCTTTCCTTTATATTTAAAACATACATTTATGATTCGTATAATTCAAAGTAAGTTAAGATTAAATACTTAGTTCATAGTGTTTACTATTCACCTTCTTTTTCAGCCTCCATTTCACCTGCATTTTCTTCGGTGGGATTACTTATGGATTGTTGATTTTCTTCTGTATTTTCATCAACGTTTGCTACATCTGTATTTCCATCCACTTCTGGCTCATTTGTATTTTCACCAACGTTTGATGCGTTTGTACTTTCATCTCCATTTAGTTCGTTGCTTTCTGCTTTCTGTGAATCTTTGTTTTCAGTAACATTTGCTTCAGAAACAGATTCCGTTTCCAATGTATTTACATTATCAGTAGCAGGGAGCATTAATTCATCCGCTGGCTCATTCGCTTTGCTTTCATCATCCAGGTCAATTTCACGACTAAGTGGGTCCTCTTCACTTTTATTATTTTCAACATTCTTATTCTTATTAATTTTTTCTTGAGCCCAAGCCGGTATTGAAGTAGTAGGTGCTCCAAGCTTCCACTTAGTTCTTGTAAAATTATACTTTGGGCTATATTTTGCCTTGTCTTTGTTAATGTAGCAAGTACATTTACAATTTTTATCGGCATAAGCTACGTCGTAGTTTAAGTCTAAACATTTTTGTATACAAAGGTATGATATTTCGAACTTGGGACATTCACTCGTCTTATGAAATCCATAACGCAATGCAGATTTTGTTGTACCTGAGGAATATTTACAGTCATAATTCAGTTCATAATTAATCATAGAGTTATTATATTTATTAAAAATTAAATAAAATCAGTTTATATTACTTGTAATTCGCTAGAAAATCATGCTGATTTTAATACAATAAAGTGATGGAAAATAAATTTTACAAGTGTTAAGATTCTTATTTTTTATTATCGTATTGCAATTAAACATGAGTTTTTCTTTCTTTTAAAGACCATTAAAAAGCAACAACATCCTATTATACTATTATAGTCATTTGAAAGTAACTTGGGAAAAATATCAAAAGAAAATGTAAAAATCGTAAAATTTTCTTATATGTATTAATACACTATGATAAGCACCAATATATTATATCGTAATTTGCTTTTTACTCAAAAAATAGTACATACCATTTAATTGAATATGAATAGGAACTGAAAGTGGAAATTCTTTATTAATATAGATACATTCACCACAAAATACTAAATAATTAGTTCAGGCATTATAAAAAGTACTAAAATTACAAACAAACTCACCAACTGTGCTAAGGTTTTCCCCGAATACATCAAAACATTGATAGAAAATAATACAAATTAATGCAAATAGATTGTCCATATCTAAATGAAAAACATAGGTACTTATACGTACGTATATCTTGCTACTGAACGTTTGCAATTATATTTGTAAATAGCAATTTTTGTTTATGTCGTATAACACAATTAAAAACTAATTAATAACACGACTCATTGAAATCGCACTCATTGAAATTCAATCATGAGTTCGGTTGTCTTAATTTCTTTAAAAAACTGGGTCATAAACACTGCCGACAGAAGTTACAGTTAAAAAATATATTATTCATTATAATGAATTACGGAAAGTAAAGTACACCATTCTAGCCGCCAGCACAACTACATCACCTCCGACTTCAGTACTACCCACATCAGCATAACTACCGCCAACACCACCATTTTCACCACTAACCCCCAGCACATCTTCACAACCACCACCAACATCAACACCACCACTTTCACCTCTACAACAACCAACGACATAAACACCACCACCATATTGACGTGATTAAGTAACAAATATCCATCCATGCATCCTTCCTGACCAACTTTCGTCTCATTAATATTTAGGAAGATATAGGAGGCCAACGTGAATCTACAACTTTACCTTTAAAGTGGTTTAACTTCACAGACATTTATAAAAACCCAAATAACCTACCCGACATAGTGCCTTCAACCATAGTAAGATGAGATCATAGTCACAGTAGTAAACAGTAGTAAACAGTTGAATAGACCTTAAACCTTTAAGGCCAACAAAAAATCTAAATCAACCATATTTTTTATCTGCGCAGACCACAAATATAGAAACAAATTGAACAATTTGATTGACCAAATAAAATTTTATATCGCTTATAATATGTATATCGTTATATGTTAAAATGTTATATTCGAAAGAATCCTATTTTTGATAACCAGAAACATGAAGTTAATGCCCTGCCTAGAAACATGGCATAAAAAAATTTAAAAAGACATTTTCATCGAGAGTTTATGTAAAAAATAGGCTTGAAATGACAAAAAATTCTACACCAATATTTTATTTTTACATAAGTAAAACTTCATAAATATTAAACTCTTAGACATAAAACAAAATATAAAATTATGCCCATTGTAATATTTCTTATTTATTCATTCAAGAGTACACAATAAAGTTACTTCTATTTTTCTAACTCAGATAAAAGACGTCAATATTGTGTTCCCTATTCTGCGGCTTCTGTTTCACCAGTAGCTTCCGTCCCTGCAGTACCAGTCCCCGCCGCAGTGCCACCAGTTACATTATCAGTTGAATCTGAAGTCACGTCAGTGTTATTCACATCCCCACCAGTAGCTGCAGTGGTATCCAATGTCGTGTCATATTCCGAAGTTTCTTTCGGTGGTGGAGACATTGTCCCAACTATTGCGTAAAGCTTTGGACTATACGTTGCTGGAAGTGTTTTCGTTGTACCATTCGTTCTCCACACGAACGCCGGCAGAATAGTCGTGGTTTTCAATTCATGACAGGTACATTTTCATTTGTAATCTAATCGAAAAACTTGGAAGCCCATGCTCTTGCATGCTGTCATGCACTTAAAAGTTATAAAGTAGTTACCGCAATTCTTGTGAAAGCTTAAGCCGTACAGTTTACGGAAGTCTTTATTTGTATCTGAGAAAATAATTGATACATTAATTCATTTAAAAATATCGATATTTAATACCAATATTCAATTTTGTTAATAATATGAATGTGGCCACTGCCGCTCACATACATTTGTAACCAACCTCAAGTAAGATCAGAACCTAGCCTAAGGTTAGCAAGGTGCGTTGAAATGCCTCGGATATGTATGTCCGCGTTATCACACCTTTCAGGCCAAAATACAGCAACGCGTAACACTGCTATTATGAGGCAGAAGTAGCATTGGTGCTTCCGGACTCGAACCACCAAGAGTTCTATCATCTTCAAAATATGGCCCAGATGTAATAAGAAGAGAAAAAAAATCCCAGTAATTTATAGTACATTCTTAATAATAAAATTGACATTATTTATAACCACTCTGGGTTCTCCACGTCCGCTGTATGCACTAGGCATGATTTACATTTAACTGCCACTATCAGTACATACCATCTAGTGAATTTATCGCTGCACATATCAAAATCAACACAAAATATTTCATTTTAGTGCTCAACTCATAAAACACGGAATGCAATTAAACTTAATTCAATTCCGACACAACGATGTGTGACATATTTATCCACTGTAATAGACGTTTTATAGAACCATAAATGAAATTCAATTTAAAGTTCCTGATGATCAATAAATAATGCACGTTTCAGTTCGCGATATTACTGATGTTCACCATAATGTGTAAGTGTATTGCTTTAATTAAATCCAAACCTATTAATTCGCAACATTTAATATACGCAACGTTTTACGGCTTCGTAATGAAAGCGAATTAATTAAGATGCTTTTAACGAAGCAACTATTCCTAAAAAAGAAATTCTCAGTTCCAATAATCTAAAAGCGTATCATAATCTCTAACACGTTATAGAATAACAGGTGCGTGTCGAAGGTATATATTTACATATATTCTCTACATAGAGCTGAGCTTGATCGAGTTTGACGAGGTTTTTAGAATATATGAATATGAGTACTTGTTACAGCCTCCCGATTAAGGGTCAATTGACACTGACATACATATATGGTTCAAGTAATTATCACCTCATAAGACACTTTATTTGAAAAGACACTTCATTTCATTCAAATCAAAATATTTTAAGATACATTATATTTTAATATAATATTATATAATTATTTATTGCGTTTAATTTTAGTTTAAGTTTTTTTTAGTCTTAATCGTTCCATGAGATCTCTGAAATGAGATATGATATATAATGTAATTTAAAAAATATATTGCTCGTTCAACTGGCAATATGGAGGATATAATATTGTCTAGTATTGTAAATATTATGGAAACACTTTGAAACAAACGTGTTTTCCCCAAATGCACTACCTATAACAGAACAAACATCGAAATAATTCACATTGATACAATATCATTATTAAATATATATGCTGCAAATGGTTGTGAAAAACAATATTTATCTGCAGCGATAGCACCGTGCTAAACCGTAGTGTGAGAGTACCCTAAGTATGTTTTGGTGGGCTGGTATTCAAGTACTGGTACCACTTTCTACCAAGCTGGCTGTCAGCTTGTTCGCCTTCTATACGTATATAAGGAAAATAAAAAAGCTACCGCGCTCTAATAGTCCGTGCATAAACTGTGTTACATTGATCAATTAGCGTATATAGTCATCGTTAGTATAGAGCCATCGTTATGTAAATCATAGGTTTGCTGTGATGTAACAAACTGATTCGATTGAAATTCCATTCAAAACGTAAATGTTAAGCGTTTTTATAATGTTTCTTTGGTTACCTTTAATTAGCACAAAATTAGTACCAAGAATAAATACTTTGACAATTTAATAGTCGTCTATGTTGTATGTAAGTCTTAACTGAATATGGTACTTATACCTAACTGTAATACGTATAAATATATATCACATTTTGTTAAAAAAATCATCAGCATATATTATGTAATAAGAAAAGCAATCAAGGTTTATTTGGAACAAAAAATGTTTAATATGTTTAAATATATTCTGAATTTAAAAACATAATGGGCCATACAAGTATCTAACGTCTAATTAATAAATCAGGAATGTGATAATGACGGTACTCTTCGAGGACGAGCTGGGTTTGGTTCTGGTTCTCAGAACCAACTTCTCTATGGCCACCCAAATGATGATTTCATTATCAGTATGATTTTGATTGATGTAGCAAAAGAAGTTAGCGGGCCGAATTCTTGTCATAACCGGCATATTTTCTTTGTTTATTACTTGGAACTAATTGATCTGCGGCGCCATAGTTTTTGGCCTCCGATCTTGATTAGGGAATCCACATGGATGACATTAGGTGAACTTTAAATATAAGTCGCTGCCTTATAAATTGAACATTAAATACCGCTTGAATGCCCAGGTGTAAAAATTCTAGTATTAAGTAATCATACGTTAAAATAGATATATTATATGTTATAATAATAATTTACACAGATTCTTACAGTATAGACATTTTTCATTTCCAAATTATGCAAATATTAAGTGAAAAAAATAGCGCAAAATTAAATTGAATTGATTGAGAGAGAGTTGAAAATTTACGTATATTTTTTACTAATCATTCAAAATTTAAGACAAAGTTATTATAATTCTACTAAAAAAGTTTATTTTTTTAATTAAAAATGAATAAGTAGTGGTAAATGAATGTGATATTAGTGTTGCTACACCTTTAAAATAAATGAAATATAATAAAGTATTAAAACAAGCCAGCATACATCCCGATACTAAATACTGAATCTGTCTGGTCTTCACCGACGCTAGCAAAAAGCAGTCCATTGTGGAGGCATTCGCTACCACGAACATTATAATGGTTATATTACTTTGTCATCAGAATCGCCATTATTATTTGAAGGAATCATTAGTATTGAAGATGTAATAAAAGGCTCGTAAAGTTTTGTTGTTTATTCGTAAGTCGGCAATAAAAAGGCGTCCGAAGAAAGACGGAATGTCCAAGAGTAAGGTGACAGGTCCCCTCGGTTTACGCCAACTACGGCACAAATTGCGATATTAAGCACAGGGCGTGATGAAAAAACACTAGCTGAATATAAATTAGGCAAGCGCCGCTATAATCAATATAAACGATGCTAAAGAAGATTAGAAAATCCTGCAAGAAAACAAATTTCACAACGGCGAAAGATTTACGTGGGCTTGGTCACATCTTGGATAGATTTTATGTACATGCGAATTATAGATTATTAAATTTAATTTATCCTTGGCGTAAAACGAATAAGGATAAAAATTAATCTTCATAAATTGATGTCAAAATACATAACTTTATGCGATCACAAAATAGTTTCCTTAACTAAAATATTCATTTGATCAATACATACCTATTCAAAGGTCTATAAATAATTATTCTTTCGATATGAGTAGATTAGCCTGTTACAAAAAGGCACGAGACTATTACTATTTCTATTAAAATATAAGAATTTGTAACGATAATTTCTTTTTCTGAAAAAATACACCCTGTTTTTACAAAATAAACAGCAAAATAAACTGAGTACTATGATTCAAACATTACCCAATTTCTTTTTATTTCCATTTATAGATAAAACGGTAAAGAATTTCTACGACAGTCGCTTATCACGACAATTTCTATAAAAGGCGTATCCACATTTTCTTTACGTTGGACGTTGAAGTTATACGGCCCTAAAAAAATCAAGTAAAAAATGCAAAGACCAAATTGAATTTGATTCCGATACATAAATTTTACTTAGACTATTTGTCTCTCTCGGATCAACCGGGAAAATATAAGCCATGTTAATTTAATTTGTTCGTCCGAAACTCTGTCACCGACTGGTTTTAATTGATTTTCTTTTCTTTCCTTGTATTTGATACAAACTTTGAATATAAGGTACTTATATACTGAGTATGTATGTAACGGTAGTAAAATTTTATTATAGTCCAGCATGCCTCATACAATACATTGAATGCTTCTGATTAATGGCTTACAAAATGAGTTAAAACAACGATATAACGCTTTTTACGTTTGTTATGTTTACATAAAGATTCTTTGTGTGGGGTGGTTTATGGTTTTCTGTTCAACCGATTTGTATACGAATGAAAATAGATTATGGCCAGTTTTTCCCGTTATTAGACGCCATAAATCATTGGCATCCGTGGTGCTCGGTCCTTAAAAAAGATCAGAAGCGATCGAAACCAATAGAAACTATTGACGACATTTTTTCTAAAGCCAATTGTTATTAAATATGTAATAAATGTATTTGTGTCATTTTATGTTTGGCCCGCTATTCATCTAAATATTGTATATGTTTTTAATATTTTTGTACCATAGAAATATATATTGTTTTAGGCTATGTTATGTTTACTTAACACAAAAAAAAGAATTATTTAATATACAGATATTTAGCTACTATAATACACATGTATTATTTTATATATTATCTAATTGGCTTTTAATATTGTATCTGTCTTAAGTACCTTTATTACACAAAAAAAATCGAAAAATAATGGAATGTAATTTTATTTGCGAATGTATATTCGGCCACTATTCGGTATTTGAGCACTTTTATGGTTTTCAACAGAATACCAAATACTTAGGTACTACTGGATAATTGACATAAAAAGAAACGATTTATATTTTCGTTATGTCTAATCACTAGGCAAAACTGCAGATTTAAGATAAATATTATTATTTAATATTTTTGTTATTTTTTCAGTTTTAATTTAATATGTAATGTTAGAACATTTGTTATTTAATTAAATGGAAAAGTTGTAAGAAAATATTTAGTGAAACCTAGTTGCATATCTCGAGTTCACTTCGATTTATGTGAATAACACGAGTTAACTTAATTTGTATTTTTCCAAGGTAACACAACTCTACAAACCACCCACAGTACTAGCGACAGTAGCTTTTTTTTAGCGAAGGCAGAAATTCTGAAACAGCAACGGTGACCAAAACTCTTTCTCCGTTCAAACTCAGAGTCTTCTGTGAGACTAGTGAAGCCGTGGAGACCCCTAGTGCCAACAGCAACTATTCAATTAAAAAAAAAACAGACAATACATGGCGTGGAAAAAAACAATATATACATAAAAAACCTATTTAAAACAAATACTCGCACCACATTTCGCTGAATATACTATTAGTAGCAACTCAAAATTTTATCATTCCAACATAAATCAAATCACAATAAATCACTTCAGTACCCAATCAAACAAAAACATTCTACACAAAACGGCACCTCCAGTAATTATTCCTCGTATATAATATGAAACATTAATCAATATGACAAGTCGACTACCTATTTACGCGGCGCAGCCTCCCCGCCTGAACCTACCAATCCAAGTTAAAGCTCTGAATTCAAATCTTCCGTATCGCATTAATCCGGCCGAGGGTCGTGCCGTAATAAATTCCGTATTATACGCACGACACGCGTATTAAAATAAACATATAAACATGTTACACCCCCGCCGAGTACACCCGCAGGCGATTGTCGCACTCCGCACTGACTACGCGGGTGCGATCGGCAAATATTTTTCGGTTTTTCGTTGGTTCTACTTGTTTTTGTACGTGATTTAATAGATTTATGACTAAGTCTGTCTTATAGCGAGTTAACCAGGTCCTAGGGAAAGTTTCGACCACTCTCATCGACACTGGTGGAGCCAGAGGGGAAGGCTAAGGGACTTAAATAAATATTCCCCCTTCAAATTCAAATGCAAGTACTTAAATCCATCCATCACCTTCAAGAGGAGGCAAAATGTTATCTTAACTGTATTTACAAGATATTATAAAATGTAAGACTACAGAAATACGTTAATATTATAATTTTATATGATTTTACGTCCATTGTCGCTATTGCATTAACATAGGTAAGTTTTTTACTGATTTTGATTTTATCACAATCAAAGCGGTGTTAATTATAAATTACGTTATTTTTTTTGTTAAAATCGTTAACACCAGTATTATTTATGTACTCTAACATGAATTAAATAGTTTTATGTCGTTTTAATTATCGGCTAGAATACCTGGGAAGCAAAAATGAATATAGTTCAGTTTTTAAACTGCTTCCGAAATTAATTCCAATATCACCACGTACTGTACACTTCACTCTGTGAGATGGCATTTTATTATAACAATAGGTGCGTCCCCAGACGCAGGACGAGGGCGCAGGGTGCAACGCAAGTGTATAATCTGCAAGTATATGACACATTGTCGCGAGCACCCGTTTGCATTCACTACAATTACTAAGCCTGTCAATTGATTAACTCATGTTACGAATTGTACTTATAAATATTGAAATCCATACATATAATAATGAATGATCCGCGTCTCTATGGCATATATTTTGAAATTAATTTAAGTTGAAAATAGTTGAGGAGACTGAGAGACGGAGACAATTTTATTAGTAGATAATTTTATATTATAATTTTTACTAGAGGTAATATTTGGTCTTTATTTAATTAAAACCGACCATCCACCATAACCGTCAAAAGTTGTTAAATTAAATTCATTAAAGGTTTTCTTTCGCAGATGGAACCACGGAAAATAGTTAGTTAAAAATATTGTAGTTTACTCTTGTGCTAATTTTGATGTTATTCCTTACATTTTTTGGCTGGAAAGTAAACTGATCCTAAAGAATAGGAATTTGACCTTTAGTTAAGACTAAACAATATTGTGTGTGAAAATTAAGATTTGCTCACACAATATTTTTTAGTTAATTAAGAAAAAAAGCTAATAACTATTTAACAGCAACAGAGGTAGATTTGCTAATCTAGACTTTGTGAAGCCTACTTTGACATCTGCAACCTGCAAAGAATTGAATAAAAAATAATCTCATCCCAGCAGTCAACATTGAAACAGCGAATTTTCAAGTAACTTTAATAAACAGAAGACAATATAAAAATATATATATAAATAAAGGGAAGGACAAGAGACCTTAATTTCACGCAGTCAGGAACGACTTAATTGCCATAAAATCCAAATCGTGCTTATAATTTATAATAACGGGGACGACCCTTAACGAAGAAACCGTTTTGTAGATAGGTATCTATCAAATTACATCACCTTCCCCTCGCGAGCGCCTATTGTTGTCTAACACGGAAAATATTCATTTGAATATTTACTTAACATGGATAATATTTTAATCTTCCCCTTTGAATTATACATTTTCCAACGGAGACAATTTCACGCCTGTTTCATCGAAACGACGTAACTTTCGTGTCCACCACATGCTATTGTGCTCCTTATGATTACATATGAAGAGGGATTTAGGTCGAATTTGGCGTGCAGGTTAGGGCAATATCAATTTAACAAGATATTCCTTTTGTTAATATTCGCACACGCTTTATCAAATTCTCCAGCGGGGGTGACAATAAGCCGCTGTAAGTACTCTCTCTGACATATGGATAAAAGCTTTCATTTCACTCTTAGCTCTTTTAAGTACGATATGGAATGAGATAAGTAGTTACTCATGAACAAATATAATTGTCCCGACTTTTGTAGGATACAGAAAATTATTTACTCGATTTGTTAAATAATTATGGACATTAACATAATTAAAGATGTAACATTACATTATGTATGTGCCACTTATAATTTAACAACATCATCGATTAAAACTACAGTAAAGTATTAATTTGCACGTATTCTCCATTTGTAGCGAGCACGTAAAACATTGTAATAAAGTGCGTTATGCAAATCGATGTCAATAAAATAATTACTTGTATATTCAACGCGTCAGAATTATGTGCTGTCCGTTTATAAATGAAATATGTAAGTTGAATGTTAAGTTGACGTAACATTGTGTAGATATTTAGATTACACTTTGTAACATCCTTTATTGATTTATGCATTTAAATTACATTTTACATACCTTAAATTTTTTGTAATGCATAAAAAAAAATACTAGATTTTATCACAAAACTCTAAAAAGTATATCAAATATATATAGATGTCCATACAAATATCATCATATAAATAATTCACTCGTAACTATCCACTCTAAAATCAGTGTATAAGACAAGGTACAAACAATAAAACACGGCACCCATGTGCACTCTAAAGCTCTTCATCTAATAAATCGACTTAGCAGCTATAGACTTCATCGCGCGCCGCCTTTGTTGTTTCAAATTATATCATAATTCCATTGTGAAAACTGTTAACTGTCTCCTCGCCGCCCCTGACAAAAAATAACTTGCACGGGGTCGTGCCCTCCTCTGTTTAATAACATAATAGCACAATTCCCTCGCCGCATGATTCAATTTGGATTTCCTCCAGCCTCCCCTGCAGCCTAAAAAATGACAACTTCATTATATTGTTCGCGCTCCCGGGGGCAACTTGTTTGCCAGAAGGATTATAATGATTAATTCCGTAAAATATTAATACCCATCGCACCCGCGCTGCACACTTGCACTGTGACAAAGCTTATTGAAAGCCCTGAGCGAGCTTTTTATTATAATTTGTCGCCTTCGCTGAGATGAGTTAATCTCTTACAAGTAGACAATCTGGCATTTTAGCTCTTAGTTTATAGCGAGTTCTAATTTTGCGTTGAATAGTCTTTGGACGACGAGATTATTATACAAACGTATTACTAAGAAGTAGTTGCAAAAAAATTAGTAATCATTTTTTAAATAATTACATAATTAGATTCATTATCGCATTTTATTCTTTTAATGGTAGTTTAAAAAAAATCGACACTAATTTCAATGCAAAATCATCATCATATGATTATTGTTTAATCGCATAATATGTCGATAAAGTCCAATATGGTCCATCTCATGGGCAGTTTCTTCCGGCGCTTTGTCTGCGCCGAATAAAAACTTCATCTCTCTCCCGGAGGAATTTAATTTGGAGTAATGGAAGTGTTATATTGACTTAACAGGCCAGAAGCTCCCCTCGCAGTTACAGTTATTAAAATGGAGAAATTTATTATTAGCGTTCGTCGTTCCACTATTTACATTTTAATTTTATTTGTTCTGTGATTCCATTAGTTACAATTTGGCGCGTTAATACAATAAAGCCCTGTACACATCATCCCATATACGACGCACTTGTTTTAATTATTTGTATAGCTTTTTCTCATGGCTCTGCCCGCTACAGTCATGTACCACGGTTAAAGTATACTATGTGTCATCCAGGTAACAAACTACCTGTGTGAAAAAAAATATTCAAATCCAATTTTTACGTTAAAGAATAACAAACACTTATACACCCTCACAAATTTTCGCATTTATAATATTAGTAGTCATTTACTAAATTCTCTTAGCATAGGTATACATGGCCTGAAAATTGTTTTAGATGCATGCTTAGTTCTTTAGCGATACCAAATATAGTTGATAATGTTATGATCACAGTTAATATGAAGATTAATTTCTAATACTACCAATAGTGGTAATACTAACAATAGCTCTACCAAACCGTTTTAGTCATTTAATCTGCATTTATGTATAAACCTTGGTTTTCTTAAATAAATAGTTAGTCTGTGAAGAAACACTACAAGTTTTGACAGAAATAGATTTCATAGCGTACCTGTAGTTTCCAAGAAGTGAGACGTACATAAGTATTTATCAAAAAGTTTGAAGGACAAAAAACGTATGTCTAATTTATATTGTACATAACCATTCCACACTTGTTTCATTGTCCATACTATGGATCATGAGTAAGCCACATTATTTGCCTATATAGTTGGCGAACTCTGAACAAAGTTAAATTGTAGGCAAGATATAATTAATCAAACCTTTGTATTAACTTCATGAATCAGAAGTCATTTCGACCGTGGATTAAGTTTATTTCAGTTTTGCCGCAATAAGGACTGGGAAATTTCTTTGCAGATATTACTCGATGGTAATGTAATAATCTACGTAATGTAAAAAATATAAATTAAGAATAATTGTACCTATATTTATGTAGCAGAATAAAGTAGCTAACGAGCATGCAGTCCACCTGATGGTAAGCAGTTAGTCCATTGATATTTTGTAAGAAACTGCATTAAATACAGGAGTCCTATTTGAAGTCGATCACAGATGCGTTGGTACTCTCAACGGCTTAGATGCTTTAAGTTAGCCTGTAACCTCACCGTTCCACCGCGATGTAAGAACTGCTGCACTTAACATGTAGGTGTAGCGTTGTTATTTCCCCGGTCGAATTTCAGTGGTTGTACCACCTGGTATAAATGTACATCTTATTTTTAGTTTTTTTTTGTATTAAATGAGCATGCAGTTCACTTCTTTGTAAGTGCATTTGTCGCCTATTAACCCTAGAAGATAATAGATTTATTCTCCTACGTTCACAGATCCATTGCTACCCTTGAAAATTTGGTTAGAACGCTTCGTATATGTCTCTCCTTTTATTTCAAACCAGAACATCATAACATTATTACTAGTAAGACATATCTATCATCAGGTTTAGAACAAGAAAACAACTAATTTTAACAATTATTTATTATTTAATTATTTAATTATTTTTCACAAACACATTATAGTTAGATAAAGCCATAAAACTTATTGTACCTACGATCGGTAACAGGATAGGGTGATAATTTTAAAACGTGTAACGAGAAATGCGACACGCACTTGCACCCGACCCCGCGCGTACTATAAAGTATATCGTTTATAGTCCTTTTGTCGCCGAAATTATATTTACAGAAGTGAGCAGACAATTTCACGCTCTCTTCCCCGCGCCCCTACGCTCTGGACTCTAATCAACGAGAGTAAGCTCATGTGGATATGACAATTAATATGTGTCTGTAGATTTATAAAAAAAAGAGAAATTTATTAATTATCAAATGGTAACAGTAAACCATGGGTATTTGCTAGGTTGTAGAACCTTTTGTATTACTATGTATTGTGTATATACCACGCCTATTTCTGTCTAGTAACAATAGAGTTATAAGTTAAGGATGAGGAGGGCCATGGTATGTATAAGACATGTATGTTTCACAATTTAGGTACCATCAATATAATTTGTAAAATTGTATGCCTTTTTATCTACATTTATTGTAAGGTTAAGCCTTAAGTAATTAAGGTAGCTAAAGGTTAAACTACCTAAATGAATATTTCGCCAAACAACCATGAACAGAAACTACTAGAGCAATTTTGTAAATTAGTTCTATTGTGTAAAAAATCTCAAAAGTGACCATCACATTCGATCCATACTATCCTAACGTCATCGATCAATAAAAGGGTGAGTTCACAGATGAGCGTGAAAGATTGTCCACATGTTCGGCGGGGCCCGCGATCAGCCGTGATCAGCCCCCGTCTTGTACCAACATCGCTTTATCTGCGAGATGCATCAAATTAATAATCTCCTGTCCTTTCCGCTATGTTGTCTAATCTGTCACTCCATTTCACACTTTCTAGATACACGTATGAATTGCTTTATATAAAATCTAATCGAGTTGTAACGTTGTTACGGCATTTTTTTTTTGTTTTGCATTTCCATTTTTTTAATGCACGCACGGGAAAGATGTGGACTTCATCCTGAGGTATTCCAGGAGTATTATAACATGGGGCTCTTCGAAAAAGGTGCGAATGAGCTCTCAATCAAAGCCGGTGATGTATTGGCGAGTCCTTTGGTGTTACAAATGTCCATAAATGACGGTGATTACTTTCCAACAGGTAGCCTGTGTGTCTAATCGGTAGGTTACGTTAGTATTTAAAAAAGCTAAAGATAACTTGACTAATATGGCTATAGTGAGCTATTATCTAATGCTCATTGGTCCAACAATTTAAATAAAAAAATCTGTTTAATTACGTCATTATTTTTATTATCTTGCCTATTGTACCTATACATATATATTCTACAATAATTAACAGGCATTAAGCCTGTTAGTTATTTATATAGGCCCAAAGAATTATTTACTTTTATATTATAGATAAGTCGATGACCGGTCCATCTGTGTATCCATTTTATTAAATTATAATGCGCTAAATCATCCAAAATTAGCGTACGTTTATGTTGTCTACTGAACCGAACCTCAACAGTCGCGTGTCTCTTTCCTGGTATTGACAACCAAATAAATTGCAAGATTAAAGCTCAGTGTTCGGAAAACTTCATGGAAGGGGCGGGGTATACTCCAGTACGTCATGTATCCATGATAGCGCGGAAACGGAAGCAGCGACTGTCGGGAAGCGATGCATGGCACCGGACGAGCCCACTTCCTGCGTGCGCGCGCCTTCACTTATCTCAGCGGGGCGCACGAAAATTACCCCTCATATCGCTATAACTTATTTATACATAAATCACTGAAAATATCTTCATCTCTCCTTTTTTATAACCGGATAAATATTTTCTAAATAACATAAAATTTGGAGATAAGTAGTAATGTACAAAGACATAACAAATAAATGTATATGCATTTCACACGGCAGAAGTGAATTTTAATATTAATAAGTAATAAAATATTTCTAAGCATAAGGATAATCAGACATGCTTTTTCAAAAATCGATTAAGTAATCACTGCAGTCCACAGTCGAACAACTTATTTCTCTCTTATATGAAGTAAAATGACGTGTTTCAAAAAAGGGTACAGCGCCATTGGGTTATAACACCGACAATTACTTTCGTAATGCATTTTCGTGTCGTCGAATTTCAAATCACAATGATTCTAAAGAAGTTTTACTTCACAAAACTGTTTTAAGATATTTGTCATCCATCTGATTATTAAGGATAATCCCGAATTAAATGCAACGATTTTGAACAAATTTCCATTAAAAGGGTTTATAGCAAAACAGTGTTAGTGGTAAAATACTTATTGCCATTATTTTAATTTAAAACCAAAAACCTAGTTGATAAACAATGTATCAAAATTTATTGGTTTAAATTTTGATACATTTTTGATCAACTACGTTAAAATATTAAGTTAAGTTAAATTATAAGATGTCATAAGCTAAAGCTTTAACAAACTAAACAAGCTCAAAACCACAATAAATTGGGCACGATAAGTGGTGCGGTTTATCAGGAAATACAACTCATTT
>DWLI01000679.1:0-19399 GCA_018249915.1 Cecropterus dorantes dorantes | reverse complement strand
GTTCCGGGTTCGATTCCCAGTAATATTATAAGAATCAACAACGTATAATACTTTCTTTGTACCTCAACAATGTAATAAAACGTTCAAGTAAATATTAGCCTACCTCTAATTGTCGATGTCGTATCGAAATGAATTTTAATAGGAATACTTCCTTCAGGTGACAATATTATAATTTCAAAACTAATCTGACCAACCAGCCAACCAGTAGCTGTAGTGGAACTCTTCATTGGCTATAAACCCTTCGAGTTTCGGTCCATATTAGGAGTTCCATAAATTGGGCGCATATCTTAGTTTTTAATTACATATTTTTGTCTTCATAAATCTTATGTCACAGAAATGTACGTTGAAAGTAAATTTCTGTAACATAAAGTAGGTAGGTACGTTTGTATTATTGTCTTCCAATAGGTATGTCATCATGCATCATGTAAGTAACATCATGTTCAAATATTTTCCTACACAATATCATTCATTCATCGTTCATCGTTCACTTTTCGTATTAGTGGTACAGAAATTTCAATTCCATACTGTATTTCAAATATATACTAAATGTTTGTATGAAATGGCAATTCAAACATAACCAGTCAGTATGTTTACATTAAAAACATATACATATAAGCGTATAAAACATAAAATAGCAGTGAAACTAAAAAATATAGTGTTCAAAAACCACTACTACTACCTAAGTAGTGTATTTATATTCGTCGAGATTGAAAAATATTTTCAATGTACAAACATAACTCCGTTACAATTTCATAATAGCCATAATAACCTATTATTACTATTATTCCACCAGACGACTAATTTGTTTAAAGAATAGTGGAATAAAACGATTTATTCTGGGCATTGACGGACAATGTCAACGCGGTCACCGCCACCTGCCTGCGATTGTACATAAACTAAACATAAAACATATAATAACTGTTCCAATATATAATGTAAGCGTAAATGACGGCTTTCATGTATGTTTCTCGCTCATACGAGTGCGAGTTAATTATAAATGGCAACGTTTTGAATTGTTGTTTATTGAAACACGTACATAATATGGTCACGAACCATTGTTCATACGTAGGTTAACGGACAACACGGATGGTACGATTTTGACCCGTATTTCAACGAGCTAAAACGTAAGTTTTAAAATCCGAATGTACAATGAGTCTAGTTTGTGTACGAAACATAGAGGGTACGTACTCACAGATTACGTTACTCCTACATCATACCGTTTACTTATATCGTTAGTTTAATTTAGTTATGAACGTGAAGTATTAATTTTACACGCTCTTTATTCGTTCAAACTCCATCTGTTGTCGAACAACTGAACTAAATCACGCAGACTTATTTTCTGATAAGAAACTAGATGGCGCTGTCATTCTTGATGACGGTTTAATGATTAATCCAACTGTGATTCAAGGATGGATTAGGTACTTTCGAGGTGGGAAAATGACGTAATATAATGGCGTAAAAGTCAAACTGGCAAGTAGCCAACGGATGACCAAAGGGCTCTTAAGAGAGCCGACATGACGTAGGATAATCATACCGATCTTTTAAGCAAAATGTCCTGGGTTCAATCCCTGGTTAATGTCTAAATCTGTACGAATAATAACAAATCAATTTCCATAGTGTGTTGATACGTATAGTGTTGCCACTTGTTTTTTTAGCAATTAAAGTACATTGACTATAAAAGGTACAAAAAAGAAAAAGCACGTAATTTCAAAATAAAGTAAATTTTCAAATTATTTTTTTTCCTTAATTTCCAAGCCCGAGGCAACGTGTACGGTCACTGTGGTTCGATGATCAAGAAAATATAAAACAATATCCTGTTATTCAAATTTGATTCACGCAAAAATACTTACGATCAAACTCTTTTAACCCCACATCATACAAAATAAAGTATTTTCGCTTACTTCATTTCTCTCTTAAAGTATAAAGTACAATTACACCAAATAAAGTACAATACTTTATTATAAAGTACGCGTGGCAACCCTAGATACGTAGGTAAGATAAACAGAATGTTATAATAAGGTATTACGGTCTTTTGTTAAAAATCTTTAACGATTCATTAAATGTTAATAAACAACAATTTTCTTTTTATTTTATAAAACCGAATAGTGCCCTAAAACGATTTGTAATTTATCATTTTGAATTTTCGCGCGTCAAAGCTAGCCGCCATATTGTTTGCTCGTAATGTCATTGAGTTACAAAAGATTTTTACATCACATAGACACAACTCTCTTAAAACTTTTCACATCACACATCGACATCAAAATGGCATTTAGCATTTTAAGCATTTGAAGAATAAATAAAAAAAAGTTGAGTTTGAAAATGAATAATGAATGAGCAGAAACTATTTCTACTTTCATTTTTACATAAATAAGCAAGCCTTAAATATTATTCTATCACTCTGTCTATGCAGATTATAATGTTATATCATATATTCTACTAACTACTTTGTACTACTACCGAATGGCCTGCTACTATAAGATCTTTACTAATAAGAGCAAGTGATAAAATTAAACAGATTTGCCGATATTTCTTTTTTAAGGCCCTATAAACGCTTACGCATTATTAAACTGGTCCTTTAAGGGTGACCCCTGCTGGACGGCGATGGCATACGGTTTCCTCGAAAACTCGTCGCCAACCATTTGTAGATCGCAGCTGGTTAGCACATGATATCTGTAAACAACAAAATATTAAATATTCGAGTACATATAAATAATACTTTTGCATTATATCTATTGAGTGATTACAGACGCAAATAAAACACTTTTTTTTATAAAATTACATGAAAATAGGGTACTGATGGTAAATAGTCAGGGCCAAGGAACACCATTAAACTTTAATTTGAATTTGATTCTTACCAGATATCAGATATGTTGCTACCCTAGAAATCTAATTTGAAAGCCTCCTTTAAGTTTCATATTTATCAGATATTTGTGGTACGGGTGACAAAGGTTTCTTTCTCTAACGTGTGTCTGCCTAATAACAGCAGTCTTGAGAGTCGCTGTCTCTTGGTGTAGGAGACACAAATGGTATAGAAGAAACAAAACTGTGGTGTAGAAGACACGAGTGCAAATCTTATGTACTCTATCTCAATCCTGATAGTCTGCTGATTCCAGGATAGCAACGCATCTGTAACCAACGTCAGGTAAGCCTTAATCTTATCAGAACTTGATTGGAGTTCATGGGTTGCAGTAACCACTTACCATTAGATGGTCAACATACTCGTTACTACTTCAATTTTATAAAAAATATCTACATACCTCACATCAGTAGCATCGCCCAGCCACGCAAAACCTTCGCTCGAGGTCTTAGAATCCCGAACCCGCTGAATGGCCTCCTCTATGGAGTTAGGCAAGCCTGCCTCCTTCATCGCCTGCCACATCTTGCTATACTTGTCACTTACAGGATAGTCCCAAACAGCTAGTTTGGCTCGTTCAACGTCGCTAAGACTATCGTTCAAACTCATTTCCTTCCATATCCTAAAATTTGGTACTGCATTATTTATCTACGTTGGTATGGCGTGGTTTTAACAATCCAGATGCAAAATTAATGTGCCGCTCACATATATGCTTTCTTAAATTATTCAAACTTAAAAAAAATCAGTAGGAACTAATTCAAATTTTCAAAAACGAATTTACAATTCTATACGCAGGGACTAAAACATAATTTGAGAAATTGTCCCCGAAAAAGCCTGGCAAAATACAATTGACAAAATTAACTATAGAGCATCTATTTTTTTGAACGAGCCGGCTGACCATCTGATGGTCAATAGTCAGTACCGCTCATGGACATCTGTAAACAACTTTTTACAAAACGGGGGTTCTATCTGAAGTCAAAATCTGAGAAAACAATATGGTCGCCGCACTTGAAAGTATTTTCATTAAAGCCAAATTGCACATTTCTGTTGGCCACGAAGATGCTGGAATATCCAAAAATAAAACGAAACAACACTGCCTTATCTACGATAAGGGAGTTCATGACTGATAAGACATATAAAGGATTACTTGAGAATGTATATTGTTGATTTCATCTATAGAAATAAAGAATGTAAAATGTTTACTTTTTGATAAATTGAAAATAAATAGGACAGGTTGATACGAATATGCCCTCTTGTTGCTCAGCCACATCTTTTAGAAAGTTTGTTTTTTTATTTTACCTTGCTAAATAAAATAGGACACATACAATGTGTTATGTATATTATTTTGGTAGTTTCAGAAATAAGATGACCTTCGACTCATCTTATCACCCCCAATGTCTGTAAAGACATCATTCTCATTAATTTTGAAGACTTTTCGTCATCAAGTTCTGAATCTGCTAGTGATCACAGTGATAACAAAAGTCATATTAGGCACTAACACAAATGTATACACTGCTAAATGAAGTACTCTTCGCTACGGGACTTAAAATCCGCCATCTTTAAATAGTGCAAAATATCATCAAAAGTAGCCTTTAAGTCGACCCAGTAAGCTACATCCATTTCATTTAAATCGAACCAGATTTACTTATTTGATTGAGTAATATACAGATCAGCACACATCATCTCATTTTTATATATTAGTATAGATAAGTCGTTCATTATACTTACATACACATGACTTCCAAAAACCATTTATATGCATCATCCATAAATATACTCATCTATACTAATATTATAAATCTGAAGAGTTTATTTTGTTTGGTTGAACGCGCTAATCTTTGGAACTACTGGTTCGAATTAAAAAAAATGATTGTGTTGAATAGGCTGCTTATTGACGCACGCTAGAGGCTTTATAACATCATGCTGTTTTTTTTTTCTCATGTGGAAGCGGGTGTAACCATGGGGCACATCTAGTAATTTATACTTACGTCAACGACGATGACGTCATTGTACTTACTCATAAAACTTCACTTCGATGTGTGCCATACGTTCGAAGTATGTCATGGCAGAGGACCCATTTAAGGGTGCGTACTGTATCTTGTATTGCTTGGACAAGTCATCCAGTGACTCTATCGGCGTATCCAGACGGGAGACTGTCAGAAACGCTGCAAGATTGGCCGTGTACGACGCTATGATGATGAAACTGTGGATTTATTTATATTTAAATTTAAAAAAAGTATTCTTTAAAACGGATTGGAAAAGTTCATTCAAATTTGTCAATTCCAAGTTCAAGAATATCTAGGTTCGCAAGTTTGGCAAGTAGAACAACGACAGTTTCATCGGTAATATACAAGCACCACACTACTTCGTTTCCTTGAAGATCGTGGTTACCGGCTCACTTACAATGAGGCGACAAATAGTGATAGTGACTTCAGAAGAAGTAGGTACTAATACGCATCTGATATTGACTTTGGATAAAACTAGTCTATACGAAGTTGGTTACACGCGGCAGTGACCACATACCATCAGGTGAATTGCATTCACGTTAGCTACTTCAAATTTATACATATAAAAATCTAATCCGAACAGCATAGAAATTAGTTTAGTAGAAGAAGATACCCATAATTATCTTCTTCTAATAATAATTAATTACTAAATAACTAACCCAAGTTGCCAGCCCAATTCCGATGTTTTCGGTCCGCAAATAAAATTCAACACCTTTAAAGGTACCTATGGATTACTGTATCTTCCGAAATAATCTTCAATATTTAATATTATTATAAAATTATTATTATTTGTATGGTTTATTCCATTTTGATCAGTCAGATGATATCACCTGGGTAATCAATGGCGACGCATACACAGGCGAAGTTATAGGTACGCACTTCAATACAAATACTTAAACCCATTTCAAAAAAATACTTAACATCGGATGGAATTCTTTTTTGCTGTTCTGCTGTTGCTTTTCTACTCGTAACATAGTCAATGCCGTATAATATAATTATATAGCCGTCGTAATTCCTCTACAAGAACTCTTACCCAAACAGCCACCACGTTGCTGCCAGGAGCCTGCCAGAGAGATTCTTCGGGGCTTCTCCTCCACCCTGAGGAGTAAGTGACGTCATGCAAAACCAGAGACACTCCTTCAACGTAAACTCGCGTTTCTCCTCATCATCCTTGTACTTCTCCCGGTTATTTTGGTAACTGTAGGGACTCCATTTGTCAAAAACCCACATCAATAGACTGAAATTGTTGATAATAATCATATCAGCAATAATTTAAATGACGAAATTAGGCTAGAGAACTAAATTTAAAGCAAGAAATCAATGTTTTTAACACATCCCGTAATAAATTAACATTTTAATGACCTATAGCTTACATTTTGAAACAGATTAACGATTGCGGCAGTAGATATTTCATAAAACCTACTCGTTACGAACTAAGTCAAACCCGTATTTCCCTAAATCAGAACACGATATTGCTGTACAGCTGTTTAAAAACAAAAATAAGAACGATAGTAGTGCCGTCGAGGCCAAACCAAAAAGATTTTCCCCGTCTGTGAAATAACATTGTATTCTATGACTAGTAGACCTTTCAAACATTCATACGTAGTTCTAGACTAAACCAACTAAATGACACCACGACATGGTTAGTATATTTGACCTCGTTCCAAAATCAGATAACAAAAAATTACTCAACGGGCATCATTGTATTGATCCGGTCATGTGAAATGTCAAGAACAAAGACGATGTATCTAAATAGAGTCTAAAAGATAAAATAGATTAGACTCCTTTGGAAAATAAATGGAGAATTTGATTCATAACTCAGCGCGTAATTACTTTAGACTACAAATAGAATCCTAAAATTATACATCGATGTTGTAATTCGAAATATCGATCGCTCTCAATAGCCATAAATAAGCATACCGCTGGTTTCCAGTGCGACCACTTATAACATTCTATCGGGCAATAAGTAAATAATTATTGATGAAAACTGAATTGTTGGGTACAAAGCATGATGATAGGATTGGTAACCATACCTACACAAAAGGATTTAGACGTTTTCCGATCAGGTGAAGCGATCTGTAGACGTTAACCTTTGGATGCAAAGAGCAGAGGACCAATCTGAGTGCGCTAACTAAAATGAGGCCTTCCCTTAGTTGAATATAGGTCCAATAATGGATTTCAAAAGATTTTTATTGATAGGGACTCAGGCTACACGCTAATTGATTCTGCGTGGAATTATACAATTGAGCGAATACTTTTTTAAATATTTGACTCTGCCAAAAAACTAATAGTATATTTAAAGACAAAACGTCTTTAGGCGCGTTGAGCACTTTTCGGAGAATGAAAATCCTGAAATTCGCGTCATCGTCACCGAACGCTTTACATGTGCATGTACTCATACACTGTGTACATATATGCATAGAGATACCTCCGTGCGTTATTTTTTAAGTTTTCACTTCTATTAGCAGACCTCATGACTTTTTTCATATTAAACATATTTACATGAGACCTACTTGACTATTGTAAGTTTCCGCAGGCGCAGGCATGATTACGTTACAACAAATGTTGTAACGTAATCATAACACGTATGCGGTATTATACACCTATATAAGGTATATTTAAACCAACAATAAATGTAATTATTAAATAGTTTTGTTCGAAACTACGAATCTACGCTTCTCATAAGACCAGTAAGTACGACAGGGAGCACAATAGGCAGTGTCCCGCTCGCTCATTTTATTGCCCTACGGATACGGCGTCCATAAACGCAAATCATGTCCTCTTGCTTTAGGAGTCTATATTATTATCTATCAAGAACAACGAACGACCAATTCTCTGGTTCTATCAAATTCCGTTGCCTTCACCTGAATATAACATGCCAAGAATATCCTCCACCTTTCGTTTCCCGGAGATGAATTATAAATTTCTTATTTTACTATTCATAAAACCTTAATAAAAACTTTGTATTTCTTAATATAAGTTTTTTTTTATTTGCAAGCATACATTTTTAAAGTCGACAAGAACTCAATAACGTTCAATAGAACAGAAATAAAAATCAAAATCGTGAATAAAATTTACTTTTTCGTCTGTCTGTGTTTTAGAAGGGGAGCAACAGGGGTGACAACCAGGGGTGCAGATATTAAAGGGACGCAGTCCTTATATAGAGCGGAGGGCTGTATTTCGCCCATACACGAAATTAAAACTCGAGTTTATACAAAGATACCCGATACTTATTCTTTCTAATAATAATATAAATGCGAAAGTAACCTTGTCTGTCTGTCTGCTACATTTTCGCAACCAAAGCTGTGTCGATTGTGATAAAATTTTATAAAAAGATAATTCTAACCCTAGGAATGAACATTACTTCTTTTTGTTCAATTTTTTTCTCATATATTACTGTAATTTCCATAATTCATAAAAAAGTCATAAAATTTCTTTTTTGTTAGCTCTTACGAGGTTCATATTAGCTAAATCATAAGAGATACCACAAAATAATGGACTAAAGGATTTTATTCTTATTTTTTTAAACTAAAAGTATGTAAGTCCGCCATTAAATAACACAATAAGCATTTTTATTTTTGAAGTAATCAGGCTTCAAATGTCACAGATTATGCAAGGTATTTTCCTCATCACAAAGAATAATTTTAATAACTTGTCATAAAATTTACTTTACCTTGATTATTTAGCTTCAATTGCCTTATAAAAAACATAAATATTTAACTTCGATCCAGGCGTCAAAAGAAATTGATTTAACCTTTAAAAAAATCTTAACGATTTAATATCGGTAAAAATATATAATTGGCAGCCACGTACACATGTATAAAAAAAAACTAAACAGAAACAAACTAATTTTTAGTATTTTTGAAGCTCTGAAATTATTTATTAAATGTAAAAATACGATGAAAATTAAAAAGTTTCTTTCGTTTTTCTTAAGAAAGAATTTTAATCTTCCAAGGTCTGAGCAAAATTGATACGTCTTATTGGAGACTAAAACAGTTTTGATTCCATCCGCGTCACATAAATTAGAATCTAAAATCGTACTTTCTGCCGACGACCTAATTTTCACGCATATAAATCTTCCTTTACGGAATATCCACAAAATCCGAATATTTTAATTAAACAATTCAGACAAGATTATCAAGTGTAGGTAACTATACAAAACATATAATAATTCGTTTTTTTAATTTTTTATCACTATTCATCAATCAAAATGTTTGACAATAGGTATTTTTTTAAATCCCCGACTGCGGTCGTTATATAAAATATTGGTAATTGGTAAAGAATATCTATCTATCTATCAATACGGGTTTTAAACTCTAGATATGTAATCTATTAGTAACTGGCTTAACAAAGGCTGCCCGGATTTTTTTTACCTAGTACAGATAACAAATAATTTACTAAAATAAATAAATAAATATTTTTTTATTTATTAAAATATTAAAATAAATTATTGAGCACGAAAAATTCCAAAATTAGAAAAACAATTAAAATGTAAAAACAACGAAAGAAATAACTGGCTTAATTGGTATTGAATTACTAATTCGTTTAATTGCGTTCTCCTCATTAATATTAATCTTAATTTCTCAACCAATCCATTGTGCAATGACGGACACTCTAAATACAATAGCTGATAAAGGTATTGTATTGAGAGTGTAAATAATCCATGTACTGAAAACGTTTAATCCTTTTTACAAATACTACACACGCGGTGTAGTATAATATATGGTATAAGTTTGAGATCGTTAGAATTAATGAAAAGAAGGATTGTGGAAAAATAAAATTATATACCTAGAGTGGATAGATATTTATAGAATCGATAGATTTTTTTGTATTCTATTACTTATTCTTAATCCCTCAAACTATTATTTTTGCTAAAGTATGCGTTAGACAGACTCATGCATGCATGGATAAATATTACAAATATCTTTAATTAAACAAGATAAAACATTAATTGTTTACATTACTGACAATGTAAAAACTTATAATTTCAACAATGGTCGATGCAAAGCGCCGTTATCAATTTTAAATGCTGCTAAGTCAATTAAACGTAATTTTACGATTTTTAACGAGAAAAACATATAAAGTTTGTAATTGATAAAAATTGTTATCGATTTATGTATTTTGTTTAATCTTAGTTATATTATAAATCTGAAAGTTTGTGAAGATCTATGAGTCGATATTAGTTTCTCTCTAAGGCATCACTACTGGGCGGATTACGCTAAAATTATTAGAGACAGATAGTTTATGACCTAGAATAATAGGTAACATAGGATACTCATTACCGTGGTAATACCAACCAAAGCGGACGGAGCCGCGAAAATAAGCTAGTCTTTTTTATAAATAAAGCTTACACATAGCACGGCATGCTACCTATATTATGATGGACATAAGCTGACATATTCGGCCTCTTCGTAAACAGGTTTGTCATACGCTTATAAAAACCTGAATGACCTATGTGTGAAGAAATATGTTACTCATGTTTCATTGCTTCATCAAGTATCAACAATTAAAAAAAGCTTATGAATTCTAACTGCAGCTAGCTCTTCTCTCTAAATTTCATATAAAGTAAAGCATACAACACAAATACTATATTCACACTAAGGATTAAATTAGCACGGTCCAGTAAGTATTACTACGTTACTATTCCATCTGGGACCTATTTTCCTTTAATACAATTCCTTTAAAAACTATAAAATGGCATAACCAAAAATAAATACCATTTTCCACCACTATCGTATCTTTAATACAAATGTACCTATAATTATTCTCGAAAAAACTATAAATAACAATTGTATGCCGCTGATTGGACGTTCATTATCTTAATTAACTATTCTTTCTAACCCATACCTGAAAGCGTTAAGATAAATTATAAAAATATAGATGCTAACCTTGTGAAAAAATATGCTGCTAATATGGACAGCCACACGTCGTTCTCCAAAACCGTTAAAAATTTGAACAACGACGTCGGAGTCCTGGGCAGTTTCATCAATATCGTGATTCCAACCAAATCGTAGTACGGAACTGTAAAGTCAATAACATTTTCCCTCTCAGCCATCACAGATAACGAAGTCAGCCCAATATCTGCCCTCTTTTCAATGAGCTCCTTCACAATACCATTCCAATTTCCATTTTCGTCCATATTCCCGAAGTTCCCGTCGGGGGACAATGTTATTTCGTAATCAAATTTAACGATTTGCCGTATTTCTTCTATAAGATCGATGCAATACCCTTTGAAACCTTTAGGCGCTTCGTCATCTCTAATAATGAATGGTTCTTGCTACGGAAGATTTAACGGGAATATTTTAGTAAGCCAAGAATGAGAAGAATGTAATAAAAAATATCCAGACACCTCGGTAATTACAAGTCATCGCATACAAAAGAGCTAATAGATGCGAATATTTATTCAAGTGTCAATATTGTACAGACGAAATTTTATCAAGTTAACAACAGTTTAAACAATAACAAGGTTCATTTACCCACCTCGACTGTAACGACTCTGTACACAATTTGCGCAGAATAATCGCTCATGTTGTCGGGGTCGGTCAGTGATAAGGGATTGGCTAGACCAGCCTTCCATGATCCCAAGGAACGACTGCCGATAGAAGCTCCATCTTTGACAGTAACTGCTGCCAAGTCAGTGTTAAATTCCATGTAACTTCTCCCGTTCATTGGGTCGTCTTCAGGGATATAGAAGGGAGCATATGTGGGAGTTTCCTTTACCTGTATTTTGCGTTATAAACTGTATGATACCATATTTGCTATTATTTGAATGTATCTACGAATAAAATAGCTGTTTAATTCGTAGATAGTAGTTGTTTTAAATAAACTAATATTAATAAAACACAAACAAGATAAGAAACTGATTGCTAGAATGATATAAAAAATACACATATATTATATACCTACCATAACGGTGTCCTAAGAAGTCACAGAGTTCATGAGTCTTAGCCGCCCAAAGGCGATTTTTCAAAACGATATTTTATTAATATAACTTTAAAGTCAAATAACCTTATTACCGTCTTGATTCATATAATCAAAGACAAAACTATATCAATGAACGAATGGAAATGTACCAGAATATATAGTATATTCCACTTAGTTTTGGCAAGTGTTAAAGCTATCTTCATGTTACCTGTCGAGTGAGTGATGACGTGTTGTGACTTACGAATCATACGACGGCTCACCTCTTGAAACGCAGTTTTAAGGTCCAAGGTCCTGTTAGGGGTATTCTTACCATCATATTCGTCACATGTGATATAGTTCATGTCGATTGGCCACTTGCCAGAATCCAGCAGTGATCTGGAAATTCATAAAACGCAACTCTCATGGAATATACCAGGTTATAAATAGATGATCCAAATTACCACGTGGTGCACTAGAACAGAAATAAAGTGTCGTGGACTACAAATAAGAGGTTATTACTTTACGGCTAAGAACGTTCTCAAAGACAGATCGAAGTAAAAAGCAGATGTGATTTCTGGTTCCCCGCTCATACTGTACGTTGTTTTAATTTTTCCTAAACGATCCCTGCTCTTTGCATCAGGCGTCGGTCTAATGTAGACGACTGTAGCATCCTTGCAACCGCAACTGATGTCCCCTTTATCCAAAGACAGTGCGAACCAGGCTGTTTTTCTTCCAAAATATTGATTTTCGTCAGCAGCATCTAAGACATTTTTTATGGTCCGTAAACTTCCCACTACAAAATAGTTAACAATGTCTAGCTCCCGCAGACTCCTCAGTTGCGTCTTGATGTCATCTTTACTGTAGCTCTTTACAGGCGTTATAACATGACGCGTAGGAATATTTTGTAACAGCGATTTATACTTGTGATCCATGACTGTAAATGAGTCATCAAATATAGTAAGCATTAACAATTTACAAATGTTCGCTAAATAATATTTACACTAATCATTACCAACCGAATAGCTCGTCGAAGATAATTGCAGCATTAGTAATGTCCTGTTTGGTGACAATGGCTCGAATAGCCTCAGGGAGGATATCTGCTGGAGGCATGACTTGTAAGAGGAACTTAGTTTGGTTCACGTCGAGTGAGCGCCACTGTCGCAAGTCGCCCACTTGGCCGAATGATCCAGAAATAGTTGGCAATGCCAATGCTGCTGTAAATGACTTTATGGTTTCGGACCCGACCCCGGTCATAGTAAAATCGAGAACAACGTGTGGCGTTTTCTTGGCCGATAACATATCATTGTATTTTCGGCAAACTGAAAGGAACATGCAAAACGTTTAATTTATTGTATTGCTAAATGCTTTCCACGTGTAAATATTTAAATGTCTCGTGACGCAAGCGGTTAAATTACGCATAATTTTCAAATAAATTTAATACAAAAATACGAATTCTTAAATAGCGTATTTTTCTAAGAGCTTACCATTTTCTAAAAAAGCCTTGGCGTCTGTTCGATTTCCAACAACGATTACAGGATCCACTGCAAGACCTAGGGTAGGATTTCGTCTGACAAACTCCTTTGCTACCTCAAACGCCTTTTCCGCTAAGGCATTATTTTCCTCATTTACTAATACTAAAAAAATATTTATTTTTTTTATGACAAAAATAATGACCACTCCACTATAGTGTATATTGATACTTACAAACATTGATATTTTGCGTTGTTTGTGCAACTGATAAGCTCGCCAACGACAACAGAGCCTGAGTAAAGAGTAAGAACTTCATATCGCTAACATCAGTACACAAAATAACGCGCTATACGTCGACCCGCTTCGTCTACAGCATAAAAGATATTGAGGCGATGGTATCGCCACGTGTGTGTACTGTCTAGTATCCAAGGTGATGCCCGGCCTTGATTCACCCTAGTAATTGATGTATTATGACCACTTTATGTACATAGACAACACGATGGATAACCATCGTTATCGTGTATATTCTAAAACCATTTATATCGGTCAAACATCAAAGACTACGGTGTAATTTATTGAACACATTTATTTACAAATCAACTTTGAAGTTGTTTGTATGAAGCATTGTGACGTGAGTAGGTAAATGTGAAGACAAAGACAGTATTTTGTTTGGACTATTTTATTGCCAGAAACGTTTTACAAACACTAGACTCCAAAGTTTAGAAGTAGTGTTAAATTGTACATACTACTAAACTCTAATACTAAATGTACTTTCTGAATCAAAGTTTGAACAATTCAATGGTCAAGTAGTTTGAAAAAGTTGATCAAAATCTTAATATTCCACACTCAGAACACAAGTTGTGTAAGTTTCGGAATAAAATGAAGATTCATATCCATTAAGGTTACCTTACATTCGAGGTTTGTATCTATCACATAAATGAGAAGCAAAATAAATTAGAAAAAAAAAGGATATAAGAAAAATAAAAGTCCCATAGAATTACAAAATAGCACACGCAGAATTAGTATGTCAATATGAACTATCACCTTATTTGTCAACTTTGAACTTTAAATTTCAATCTTAAAATTAGTGTTACAATGTGAACCATTCTCAACCGAACGAATGGACTACCACCGAGCTCGGGCAGACGCTCAGGTTCACAGTGCAAACCGTAACCAAGTCAAAGGAATGTTTAAATGGTTAAGTAATAATGCCTATGAAATATATAAATGTGCGACATTTACTGCTAACTTAAATTTACAACTGAATTAATTATCTAAACAATTTAATTAATCTTAGTTTATCTAAAATCCTTGTATTCGGAAGCTGTTTTATAAAATTCGCGTCGTTCACAGAACGGATTGTGAATCGATTTCACACTGGGTGAATTACTTTGGCAGTACTCTACTGGCGGATTTTTCCGATACCGATGTGTGTTAATAATCAATTCAGTAACCCATCTACAAGTCTGCTGAAATAGACACCGATACGCAAAAAACAGCATACAACACCAAATCAACTCGTGAATAATTATGATCAGTTCACTGCGATGCACATCTCGGATGTGACAACAGTTTCATTAAATTTACACTTTACAGGTACTTCTCAGGTAAGTTAAATACACAACGTATTATAAACCTAAAGTTAGTGGTCGCAATAGGGCCCAACTCGTAGTACAAAATTACAATATTGTCATATAAAAACTATGGTTTTGGCAGTATTGAAAAGTGTATATAAAAATGGGATATGTTATGGGGAGTTGAGCCCTAATGAACGTAGATGCATTGCAGTAAACCAAGCTGGTAGTGCTGGGACTTAGGCGGCGGGTTCTTCGGCCCCCGCGGGTGCTTCCTCCGCTACTTTCGCCTTCTTCTCTGGCGTTGTCTTCTCTTCAGCGTCGCCATTGTCAGCTGCTATGGATTTCCTCTTCACAGCTGTCTTTTCTGTAATTCAAACGGAAAAACATTATTATATACACTTTACCAGTAAAAAATAACTACATAATGGTGTATTTCAGGGTTATTGTTAAGGTAGTATATGACAGATATATGTTAGATACCTGTGGCATCGCCGTTCTCACTGGCGTCATTGCTTTCATCATCATTGTCTCCATTCTCAGCCGGAGCTTCTTCGTCTTCCGGAGCATCCCCACTGCCGTTTTCTTCCTTGCCGTTGGTCTCGGCGGGCTCTACCACCTTCTTGGCTGGTGATTTCTTCACTGGCGACTCTTTCACCTCAGTTGAGGTGACCTCCTCGGGTGCGGCGGCGTCTCTGTAATCAAAATTACATTCTCATATAGTTTCATAATCACCATTGCATGTAAAGTAGGTCTTTGTTTCTATTAGCAACTGTATATAAAGTTTGTGTAAACTTTGTTACTTAATTTATGTTGCAGTTTAATTTATGCTCGTAACCTTTTACGCGATTGCAACGAAAATCCTTGTTATGTAGGTAACTGCCGTGATAAATATAACATTGAATCTCAAGTTTCAACTGTTTATCCTCTTACTTCTAGTTATATGGAGCTAATTCAACCACATTGGTTGAGTGCAGTAAACGTATAGTCAAGAATATCAATACATGCAACTGTAATTCGAATTATTTAAAGTAAACCTTATACCATAGTCATTAAGACACGCATCTATATTACTGAAGCGTGCTCGGCATTTACGTTAACTTGGCGTCAACGATAAGTACAACAACGAACAAATGAGACTATAGAAAAGGAAGTGTGGCGGAACAAAAACAAACTGCTGCCGTTGCGCAAGGCTGCATGTGGGAAAGTTGTGCGGAAAACGAACGTACACCTATGTAAGCACCGCTGAATGAATACGTTACTCGCTCCAGTAGATTGCCTCGAGACGCAAACTCGAAAGCGTTAAAAATAACTAATGACAACATGCGCCCTCGTGATAACGTAACCGCCGAACGTTGAAGCCGATGCAGAGTTGCAAAACTTCGTCGCGGCGAATTTGAAACGAGCGCGCGCCGGTGACGCTACCGCGCCGGCACGCCGCGCACCGCGCACGCAGCGCCATCTTGATTCCGAACCACTGCCCGCGCCCGCCGGCGTGCTTTCAATTTCCTCGTTCACACGACCACATTACGATTCGAGAAAACCACAGGGACAGCATTGATATACAGTTACCCACAATTAAAACACGACGCACTAGCCCTTCACTAAATGTTTATCTACCTACTAACGATTTATCTATGGCGGGAATTTCCCGCGTGTGATCTAGCGGCGTCTAGTAAGAAATAGAGTATGACCAATCTATTGATAACCATGTGAATATTATTAAAGTATGCCTAGTTTATTCACAGACGAATAATTAACACTGCTGCCCTACTTAAAACTAGTAAAAAACACAAAAACATAATAAAAGGTAGCCATTTTGATCACGTTTACAAAGCCGCCAAAACTAAAAGAATTCAAACTTGTAAATAATGACTTAATAACTTTTAAAACTTACTTCTTTTCGACTGCTGCGTCTGCCATTGTTTAAGAGGTTAGAGAGAACTTGAAATTACAATTTAAATATACACTGCACGTGCTACACACTACGTACAACAACGTTCACTGCACAAACACCGGCGACCAAATGAAGGAGGAAGACAGAAAAAACATCGTGCGCAACGTTTCGCGGTATAACGCGTTTACTATGAAGTTTTTGCACCAACTTCAGGATGTGAAATAACGCTATCTATATTGCATGCGTGAGAAAGAGATAAATACAAGTTCACATTCATCTTGAAACAACCTTGAATTTCTATTGAGGTGGTGGCAGGGAATAATCTACCTTGCTCTGTCCTGTTTCAAAACATAATCGTTAAAATGTTTAACGCGCAGGAAATACCAAATGAAATGAGATTTTCTAGTATTATTTCACCGTAGGAATTATTTTAACCTAAGGAATATTTTAACTTCTATAATATAATAATTAATATAATACTTTTTATTAAAAGATTCACGTAGATATCGAACTTAGTGGTGCGTAGTATGCCGTAGTAAGGTAGTAAGCGTGGGTACCTTGATAGTAGGTACATTTCCCCAAAGCATTATTTAAATGTCTATTGTAATATTTGTAATGTATACCTGCCTGCTTAACCAGCATATTTACCTACGTAATTTATTGTAATTTAGGCACCTAGGTAAGTATTGTGAGTAGGTATTAAAGAACGTTACTGTTGTATTGAGTTCATACTTCAGATTAAATCTTTGTTATGAAAGGAAATCCATGCCACCACGTTGACAACGCGCGGATTTGTAGACTTCAAAATATCTAGCAATGTATCTCATAATATTCCGAAATTACTAATATTACGAAAAGGTTGATTGCTAGGTACATTACGTTTCTTTTCACGGATACTTTCATGAAATTTAGCATGTAGTTATTTATCAAAGTACTTTAATAGGTATCCAGCATTAGCTATCTTTGTATATTTGGATACTTGTAGTTTAATACCATGTAGTTATGAATCTACCTCATTTAATCAGGTAAGCTTAAAAATATTTTTTACTGAGTATATAGGTAATAATAAAATTACCAGAAATTATTTCTTAATCTACGGTAAACGTTCGTTGAATAAGTCACGCGTGTAGTTTTTAAAGTTGAACGACCTGTTGTCTCCGTCACTTTACCTTGTAAATTTTTTGAACTTCCTGAGTTTATTCGCATTATACGTCACACTCGTTAGTCATCTCGAAAGAAAAGATTTTTAATTAATATTTATTTACAGATTGTCTAAGAATAAAGGTAATTTGCGATGCGCATGAGTTTATTTTCCGCCAGCATGATTTTGCCTCTCGAGCCAGAAAACCATCATGCCTTGCCGTGAAACAAAAACGTTGTGGGCCTTGGTGCATTGCTCCGCCATTTTGAACTTTACGTCTACATGATAACGCTTGTGAGATTCCTCTAATCGCTACTATAACGCTGCCCGTGTATAGGTCGTTGCCTTTTGAAAGAAATCTTGGCACTAGTTGGTGATTTCGTCAGAATATGAATTCGTTAACCAGAACACTCACTACTTATGCAGGGTTGTCAGCTGCCACTCATTTGCACTCAAAAATAATATACAAAAATGTGATACATTTTTATCAACAGTGAATACTACGTACGTAGGTACGTAGTGGAAAATAATATTGATACGAAACGCACCTAATGCCTAGTCTTAGCACTATTTTATTCATTGCCTATCTAATTTAGCGAATATGGTAATGCTTGTAGCGATAATAACTTACTTGGTATCGTGGTTCTTATCGTACCCCGTGAATTGTTAATGGGCATTGTCGAAATAAAAGCTAAAAATTATAATTTGCCCGTGAAAAAAGTAACAGCATGTTCTTTTTTTTCATTTAATTAAATTGCAAAATGATCAATTGAATAGATAGATGCACATTTGATCATTTTGATCATTTTGTAAAAATATAGCATAGTTGCTAAGGTAGATTGCATGTGAGGCAACCCTATTTGAATGTGTCTTTGACTTTGGCAGATTCAACCAAAACCATACACTTGCACAAACAGAACGAATTTAGTTGGTTATGCCGGCCCACTTTTTACAAACGTATTACAATGCAATAAAGTTTATTTCGCAGTAATAGCTTCGGCGCCATTGATCTTTTTATAACTCAGATCGCCGTACCTTCAAAAAACGATTTTCCAACCAATATTAAAATTGCATCTTTATTTAAAAATTGTGTAGCATAAATTAAATTTGCTTATGGGTCCAGTGAGTATTAATTTTATCTTCCTAATAAAGCTGGCGGATAATGTAACAATCTCGGTAAAATTTACGAAGATACTAGATACACCTTGGCATTATTACATTTTGTCTTGTCACTTAAGGACATGGAATAATAAAAAATTGCATAGCAGATATTTGTATCAATGATAACAATAAATATTTTTATAGCTATGTCTGTTATATGTATATTATATTACTACTAAGTACCTACTGATTCCATAATACTTCAGCATACCACTAACATTCGTATTTTAAACACTAGCCAAGGATATAGCAAATTGAAACAATTCACCTACTCTCTACAAGTTACATCCTGCCATATACATAGTAGGTAGGTGTTCATGTTACTCATTAAATTAGGGATATTATGTTATGTAACCGAAACTATTGGATATCCGAAATAAAAATTTATCCGTA
>DWLI01000678.1:0-19399 GCA_018249915.1 Cecropterus dorantes dorantes | reverse complement strand
CACTATAATTAAAAATCCACTCATGAAGAGCACATACCAAACAACACATATTACCTTGCTTTATTTACGTATATTTATTTACGTATAAAGTTTGCTAACGAGAATTTAGTCCACAAGACTACCACACATCGACAATCTAGAAGCAATCTCCAAATAGCCTAAAAGTTCTACCTGAACATGTTCCAATATTTACCTTTATATCCTCCACAAATATCTTATGAAACCATTAAGATCTCTCATGGCAACATAAAGGCAAAAGGTACATCAGAAAATTGTGAGTATAACAAAAGCTTATATTTCATTCGATAAAAAAGAAAGGTATCAGGTGGAGCAACCGGGAGCAGCAGTCCCATGGGGCGGCCATAACGCGGCTTGAGGAACCAAACAAAAAACTTCAAATCGATATGCACCGTGCATACACTCGGCATACTGATTGCAATACTCTGTGGTTTGAATATAAATTTCCGCCTGTATATATGTATGTATAAAGAATCAATAAAGAAGAAGTTACATTGTTAAAAATATTAAAAGCTGAAACTCGACTGCTCAGAAACGATTTCTTGTTTTTATAATGATTAATTTTACGCTTTTTATGAGTTTTAATGGTCTATTTACTCGCTTTCATTTGATACCCTCATTGTCATAATAATAAAAAGCCTCGCCCTCTTTTTCTTTATTTACAGGCACCATTGTCATATATGTGTATATAAAAGTAAAAAATCTTTGTCAATCTGCAAACCAAGACGATTCTAATGATATGTCATATGTCACAATCCATCAAACCTTTGGTCTGTAGCGAGTGTCAAGGAAATGGACATAAATATACACAAACAAACATACATACACACGCTCGAAAAACACTAGCCTCCATCCGACGCAGTCGGGTAAAAACAGTAAATATTATTCTCAGAGACAAAAATAAGTACCATACACGTTACATTTAACAATTGTAAATTAACAGTCATGATAATTATAATTTAACAATTTTAATTACCATGATTGTTTTATTTTATGAAACAGAATTAAATATACCAATTTACGATCGCAGTCATTGTAAACGTTTAGTTGAACGTAAAATGTTATCATCCATAAAATGTGCGACCGTAAAAACATTTATGCTGTTCACTAGAATATGTTCTGATATAAAGTCATAACATTTGTATGTAGTATTGTACAAATTAAATAGAATACAGAGATACCACATATTATTATTGCTTGAATTTAACTACGGATTATGTCAAATGTATTAGTGTGAATTATTTATGTCGGATGAACGGATATTCATAGATAATGTGAAACTTTTATATTTACTTTTTTATTTTTATCTACTTTAATATTGTTTGCGTAAACAAAAAAATACTTTTCGTAGAAGTAGATAGTTGTTTTACATAGTCATGACCGAAGGTATTAATGAGTTTTTTGTTCATTAATTCAAGATTATCTAGATGTGTACAATCGCGTGATGATAATGTATAAATTAGCCGGCGCTCGGCACCGGAAGTAGACGACTTTATCGCCGCGCCCTTGGGCCGTATCTTTCTCATTTATCCAGAATCTATATAACGGAAGTTACTTCCTGACCTCAGCAAGGGTATCTGTTGTATTCATGCTTCTTATTTTATTAATAACTTTTACAAAAGAATACCATACTCTACCCAATCATACAGAGGTCACCTTCATCGACATATATAAATGGTTTTCTTACGCACTAAGTATCTCTAAAGCAGGCCTCTTTTGTAGACAAAAAATTATTTATCGTAGTTACTCGTATGTATGTGTTAAATATTCCCAAAAATACGCTGCTGTGTTTCTGCTGCATTTAATCCTTTTATGGTCCTACGGTCCTTAGATCACATAAACATCCCACAATGCACTGTTAAAGACAATTTGAGAGCGGATTATTGTGACACAATGAAATTGTCTTAACAAAGAAATTTTATATGAAAACTGACCTGACAGAGATTTTCAAATAAAGAAAAAGACGCTTCCTCGGACATCCCCGAAAAGAATAGAGATGATGCTCTCCGTGGCAAAGACTCCGTTTCCACGTGTTAAACGTACTGCAATTAAAACGATCGATAGCCTATTATAAATTAAAAAACAAGCCGACACGACTTCGATTTTACGTAAAGAGAATAATTAAAAAGTCTAATACTACGAGTATATAATTAATTAAATTAGGCGTAAGTTAGTCGCTGAGTTGTAAGCAGCTCATCGAAAGCCAACGCACGTACCGTCTAGTTGGCTGTCACGGGGATCAGCGTGCCGGCCGGTTCCTCATAATGAACGACACTTGTTAATTGCTGCCATAAAATTAGGTGAGCCTCCCTGGTCATGGTAAGTTGTACTAAAATATATCTGAACTCACTTGTTGAATACAGTTCTAAAAATAAAAATGTTAATTGAAAGTAAATGTAAATGAATAATTCTACTCTGACAGTTTATTAGTAGTTTTTCTAGAGTAGATACTATTGATAGACAAATCTAAACACGTCATTCAGATGTCTATCTTTGTCAGACTTCACGGGGATATCAAACAATTCAGGTCGTAGATTTATTATGTATCTTGAAATCAACCGAATATCTGCTTCAAATTAAAAATTAGTTCGAAGTTTTTAATTATAGTAACTTGTACCAGTTTGAGCTACTTCTTCTCAAAGAAATATCAAATAAATAAAATATAAAAGACTTCAATATATTGAATAGAAAACGATATTTCTTGTGAAATAGCTTGTAAAAAGCTAACAACCTGCCTCGGACAGCATCATGAACATGACAGCGCTGACAAATAAAGGGCCAATAAAGAGGTAGTTTTCCAGTTTGCGAAAATATTATAAAGTCAGTATAAAACTTCTGTACAATCGCGATCAGTCCAATTAGTTGTATTTTAACTTCATATACGTAATGTACACGTAAAATAAGTATACGAGTAACTATATAAACATTTATCACGAGTCACTGGGATTACCTATTATTCTGTTTAGCGTAACTAGAATCACCAAATAACTATACTTACTAATATTTGCATCAAGGAACAAATAAAGATGAATATATTCAAATAAATAACGATGAAAGAAAGAAAGAATGAAGGATGTTGTCATGGTGTAATCCACTTTGATCACCCAGGTGATATCACCTAGTGTTCAAGGGCGACTCATTGGTGTCCTTTGATCACCTGAGACATAATCACCTGGGTCATAGGCGACTTTCAAAAGATATATTATTTCGGTATCCTTCGATCACCTATATATTATAATTAGAAGGTGGTATGGTACTAAAATAATCTACTTTTTCGGATGTACGCCTATTACCACCCAGGTGATTATGTCTCAGGTGATAAAAGGATACTAATGAGTTGCCCTTGATCACCTACGTGACATCACCTGGGTGAACAAAGTGGAATACACTCTTGTCATTTACTATATATTTATAACGTGACATTTATGAATGTACACTGCACTAACAACATTCTTTACATACATACTTAATATTTTAAAAAAATATATACCGCAAAGTTACAAGTAATCGTAGAAAACTTTTTAAAACTTTCGGTAACGTCTTGGAGATTAAAATCTTAGACGTAAACAAACGTTTGACGCATTCTTCGGCTGAAGTTATGAAACTTTATTTAGCGGCGACCTTCGAGGGAGCATTAAACTTTATTACATTACCCGGAGCATGGTAGAGCCAGCGTCGTGGAATGCTAAACAATCTCTATTATTATGTTGTTGGCTATTTGTATCGATAAACGCGAAGTCATCGCTGGCAATCGACAGAGCCTACCTTCCTGAACCGCCGGCCTATGTTCCTCTGAAACCACTGTCAACACTAGCAACCATCACAAACACCACACCGTAAATATTATTGAGAAACAAAATACGCAACTAAACTGAACACGTGTTGCGGACGGGTCGGCGACGGCACGCGCGCTCCGTGCAGGCGCCCAAGTCTCACTGACGCTCGCCGCCCAAACGAGAGGGAAACTTTCCCCTAGCCGCTCCATCCCTCTCCCTCCTCGCAGAAAACCTATATCCCTCGCACACTGACTTTTCCTGGCACGGGTGTTTTCAATGCTCCCGCTGTTTCATTGACGCCTGCCTAATACGGCTCAAGTTAAACGGATGTTTTCTTTCACAGTTGCGTTCTACTCGAAGGGTTCGCGATGTGGAGTGTAATATATTTCCGATTGCTTCGGTGCGGATTACTCCGGGCAGCAGCGAAGGATGCTGCACGCTAATCTCGTCTCTATCGGCGAGCAATACTGCCGTTTATTGCGTATAAAAAGATAGAAATTCAATGTTAGGGAGGGTCGCGCATTATTTGCGGCACCATAAACTTCTTTCTCTATTGTAAAATGCTACATCCGTTGCTCAGTAAGGCTCTAACGCGCTTAGATTCGTATAAAATTATACAATACCGATTCACTGTGCACCTTTCTAGTCAAAGATTAGATTCCAGTTACAAAAATGTTGGTGACAGAAAATGCTTTTAACGGTAAGTCAACCTTTAATGCTACTTTTAAAAATAAATGAATTAATAACTTCGTCACTTACTTACAATTGACATTTATTAGAAGGCACAAAAAAATAATTATCAAATAAGTCAGATACCTCTTTATTTTTAATACCTCAAAAACATGAGCTCTACGCTTTAATATGGGCCAATTTTAAAACTCACCTACAATTTAAATTGAACGATAAATATAACATCACAATAACACCGTGCATTTGCGGAGATAGCCGCGTCACGCGACGAGACGGCCACATTAATCATGTCATGACACGGCGGGACACGGGACGGCACGTCAGGACGACGGGACAAAACGGGAGAACGGACGGAAGCCGCCGTCAGAGCCGCGCGAAAAATTCTAATCTGAATCTCGGCTAACTCACGCCCGAGATCGTAAAATACCCTTTTGCTTAAAACAGCAGCCTTTTAGATAATAAAGTATGGGGATAATGATTTATATTTGCATATTATAGGTACAGTACGTATTCGAGGCCTACCTGCGTATTGTCAGTCAACAACAACGAGCCCTAAGTGATTTAACTATCGACACATTAATCTGCGCTTTTTCTCATTTACTGAGCAAGTGATTGGTTACGACTTATTTGATGAAGCCTGCAGAATATTGGAGGTAGCCTTCAATGACAATTGGACAAATAAGTTTAGTGACCAAATATTGCAATTTTTGCTGATTCTATGGTGTTACAAAAAATAATTCTATAACAAAAAAGGAAAAAAGTTCAGTTTCATCCATCTATATCACCAGCAGGCGTCGGTCACACAGACACTATCATTCAACCAAGATGACTCAAAAACTAGTTGTTTGGTGTGAAGACAAGACGTGGAACAAGAAAAATGACGTGAAGCCGACGCTGAGGACCCTTGACGTGACAAAAAGCTGACAACACGCTGTGTCGGAGCGCCGCCAGGGGGCGCTCGAGCTCGCCGCTGCCCACCGCCGTCTCACACATAGATAGTAAGAGGTAGTAAGGTACATCTTACTACGATTTTGTATCGGTATTTATAAAGAGGAAGGACGTTAAAACACATTGTAAAAATAAAAGCTTGTCAAAAAACTTTTCATAAAACAAGGACATATTAATTTAAATATTACAAAACAACGAATGTACAAAATTGTTAAATACACGGACCAGTAAAAATGTAAATTAAACTACTCCGAGTTATAAAACTTTTTATCATGCTAAGTTTCCGTATACGACTTGGTGGTCGACAAACATATCTGTATTATATAATTACCCTGATCATTCCTGTTTTGTCTTTACAGGAATTATTTCAAAAATGAATCATCCAGCAATAAATTTTATATTGGCAGAAATAAAACAGCAGCTATTCATGATAAAATTTCTGATATTAAAAATTAAAATATAAAATAAGGTGAATAAAAGTGCGTCTACCACTAATGATCGCTAATTACCTCAACATAAGAGCCCGTAACTAATACGTCCAGCGACGTTAATCGCTGCTAAATAAAGTAATCAAACGTAGGCCTTTTCATTACCGTAGCTCGTAGCTCGTAGCATGTAATTTCGTTACATTTGTTTCAAGGTCAAGGAGCCGGCGCCGACACGCGCTACGCACCGTAGCAAGGTCTACGAAACGCTACGGAACCACAAGGGAGCGACAGAGTAACGACTCTACATATTGAAACAATGGTAAGGTCAAAGATTTGACATGCGTTTCAGTAGTTTTCTGTCATACAAAACTTCAAATTAAGTTTATTGCATGAGCTGCATTATATGAGAGAAATATTACTACTATTACTATTATATTCAAACTTATTCAATAACTACGATTATTTCCGGTTTTCAAAACCTAAAGATAAATGACAATCAATTTTCGTAACTTCAACAGTAAACTTAACGTTTATAACTGTCATATATTTGATTATGAAAATCAAGAATAACTTCAGTTATTCTTGATAAAAGTGTTGATCTCTAAGCATTTCTATTTACACTGAGATGAACTTAAATAAAATATTTTCAATGGTTGCTGATTGAGTCACGCACCAATCAGGTACTTTAACTGATTTGAACGAATTAATCGACCGTCTGCTACCATTCAGGTTCTATGAGTGGGCTGTATAAAGCGACAAGGCCCGCGGTTCGCCTTCTCTTTAATTAAACAGCTTGAATGTGTGATTGCCGACTGGAATTCCAGGGTACATGCACACTGTGGTGACGACATCTATTGGTAACGCCGACAAAAAATATACAATAGGTATATAGAATACATAAATATTGATTCGTAGCTAGACAATACCGAAAATCAATCCGTCTAAAACCATTTATAAAACATATATAGTTAAATATTTCATAATATAAACGCTTTATTATAACATATTACAAAATATAAAATACTCGTACATACTTAAAAATCTGTACTTTAATCTCTATATTGTATAGGCCTACGGGTTATCTTGCTTAATTTTTTCATTATTATATGTAACTTGCTTGTAAATATGTGTTTTGCGGATTTCCCTTTGCTTTCTATGACACTTAAGAAATGTACATAGTATTAGTATAATGATAATACAAATACATAATTGTACCTTTTAATCATTACTTGACGACCCAGGTGGTGGTGCCATCACCATACCGGTCTGATGCGCGGGTTCCGGGTTCGATTCCCGGCCTGACAGACATCTGAATGATGAATTTAGATTTCTTTTCCGGGTCTGGGTGTTTGCGTATTCGTCTTAGTGCGTCCATGGAACCCACGACGCAGGAGAAAATCCTAGTGCGTGTCTATGAGTGTATAAAACGTATGTCAAAAAAATTATAACAACTTTTATCTCCTGTGGCGCGTTTACTGCGTGGCCTGTTTTTGTTTTTAATTGTACAGTGGGGTTGTACCTTCAACCAATTCGCGAGTTTAATGGTATGCGTCGTAACGTATAGCGCCGTTATCGTGTTGGCAAATGAATTAAGCATGTGTTGTGGCGGAGAAGGAGGCAGTTTATGTCCTATTACGTGCACATATCAGTGATGTTTAAATTACGGTCGTACGCTTTTAATTATAAAGCGGTACATATTGGATTCTTAATTATGTTACAAAGTTAAAGAAACGCTCAATATTACATAGTTAATAATATAAAAATCATCCTGATTGAATCTTTTGATATGTTTTATAATGTCCTCAACCTGTTTTTAATGTATGCTTTCTAATAGATTAAAAACCTCTCCGCTATCAGAACATAGGGTCATATACGTAGGATAATTATACCTTTCTAAAATTTTATGATAATAGGTACAATAACGGTATTGTCAATTCATAGAGAAAATAACTTGCTACAACCTAGACTTAATTAGAATTGTGTTATTCTATTGGCTAAGTCTTAAGTTTATATCTGATGACAGTTTTACAAAATTACTATATTCACTTCCTATAAACGTGTCACGACATATTTCTTGTCTCCGTAGTCACATATTTAAAGTAAATAGTGTAGCTTACAATAGCAGTGGACTAACAACCTAAACCATAATTACAAGACAAATCCACCGACGTCACAATCCGAGGTGCGTCGCGAAGGGCGAGGACCGCAGCCCTTAACAAGCCTCGAGGGGCAAGACAATGGCGAGGGCGCAGCGAGCGAGGGTGTCTGATTGCATGTGAAATATGCTGCATTATAGCTAGATCAGTTGGAAGTAACGCGACATAGCCAGGAGCCAAGGACTATCGGAAACTACAATCAGTAAATGAAACAAAGAAAATATATGCATTCATAAACAATCCGTTTAAAACTGGCAAGAAATGAAAAACAATTGAAATAATGAAGTTAAATGACAATAAGGTTGCAGTACATAAGGGTTGGGAAAGGGTAAGATGATAAAATGTCACGGCATTTGACAGATGCTACAAAAGAAAATGGAAAATTGCTCCCTGCAATTTTGTTTATTGCTTAATTAAATTAACCCATTATTGTTCCACCTAGAACATGGGTCCCCTAATCATTCCTAACGGTTTTTCTTTATTGTTGAAACAATTGATATAGGAAATTTCTAACTCATTATTATAATTAAATACAAATAAAAAGTTGTCTGGCATTTGTACCTCAAACCAACATAATTAGACTTATATTACCCAATTATTGATTTATAATCAAAGACAAGAAGTCCAATTCTATAAATCTATCTTTAATTATTATATTTTATCTTCCAAGGCCACACATGCGCAACTTATGTATATTAGATCGGTCGGTTATTCACCTGTCTGCCTTATCGGTAGCGGTGTCCCGGGGATTAAAACTATGCTACTCGAATAATCCAGTACGTTGAGCTACTTCCATATATTTAAATATAATGTTCATTCATAACTTGACGTAACTGCAAGTAATACCTAACTTGAAGGTCCCGAGCGGCTCAGCGGTCGCGCAAACCGGTGTGACACGCACAGAGTTTTATGTATTATTCCCGACTAGGTAAATTAAGTATGCATTTTGTTTTTTTTTTTTAATTTAGGTGGATATTGGTTTTTATATATCGATTTCAATTTGGTAATTTAGCTACCACCGCAGCCCACGGACATCTAATAAATCTAAAATACATACCTCACTACATCCATCTTTCGAGAATTATTTTTTTATTATACGATCTTGTATAAAAGAAATATTAAAGTATTTCAATATTAACAAACCCATGTATTGCAATGAGTAAACAAATGTCTTATTCACGGCGCGAGCAAATACAAAAAGTAAAGCCGTATAAACGGAATACATTGATAGCCTTTGAAAAACAGTAAGTGTTTAAACGAATAAAAATAAATATCCCCCCTCCACCACGGACGGCTGCTATCAGCCCACCAGACCGTGACAGAAAGACAAACAGACTACAAAAAATCAGACTGAAACTACAGAACAGTATTAAACGTTTTTCGGAAACTGTAAACAGGATGCCCAGCCACCGTGAAACGATCTTTCATGGTCTGGAAGTAGATACGCCACTCAATCCACTTGTTTTTAAATGGTTCTCACAAGGGTGTCTGCTGCAACGATGCGCTCTTAGCAATCTACATGAATGTCATGGCATGTGATTCCCACGTCATCCTTACTCCTAAACAGTGATATTTTACACGAACAAGCTCAAGTCGGTGTAAACACCCTAAAATACATCGTTTATGAACATATCTAGACAAGACGTATTTTTCTGGAAATCACGTAGAAATATTTATATTTTTATTACGGTTTTTGAGCAACGCTCAGTTTATCCTTAGCTTGAGCAAAGAATTCATCCTAAATCAAGAGTGTTACTATATTAAGTTCTGTAAGAAAAAAAGGAAGTGAACCCGATCTTTTAAGAACTATCTCACAATGGTACACTACTCGTATGACAACGTCAAATAGCGACCCTTCTACCTATTTTGATTATATTTATAGTCACTTCAAACATGTTCAAATACTGCAAACGATTCTAATCCACTAGACCTCTGAGTGTCGATCCCAAAAAGTAATTTGGAGAAACGCGCATTTTCATAAAAGTTTTGTGGGCGCGCCTCGTTTTATGTTCCTGTCGGTGAAGAGGCCAGCTCGCCCGCGCCTCCCCTCTAATCAACTGAAATTAGCTTACGTGTTAACTAGATTTGCCCGCGGACTCACCCCTGAAATTGAGTAGCTTAAAACCCCTTTTCGATTATTCCGTTTATTATATTGTACGCTTTGTATAATGCATTGTAACGTATGTCAATTAAATTATAAATCATGATATGTTTTAGTAATAAACACAAATATTTTACAATATATAATTCTCGTCACTGGTTATACACTGTATTTAAAACCTACCTAGGTATTTCAACCGTCGGATGAACCGTAACTGTAATGGTTGTAATTCAGCCTGTTTTTATTAAAGTTATGTGATTATTAGGAATTATTTGTCACTTGCTTTGCCGGCTTTTGCGGCTTTGGATTATGGCCTAAGCCAGGGGTTCCCAAACTGTTACAGCCATTGGCGCGCTTACATGTTTACTATTTTGTCACGGCTCCTTACCCAAGCTAGCGACTTGATATAGATATACTCGTAATTTAATGAAATAGATACCTATAATAGTCAAATCAACGAGACTCACGGCGCCCCTCTTTACTTCATACGGCGCACACTTTGGGAACTCCTGGCCTAAGCACATCTTATTCTAGTAAGAGACCCGAGGTCAATAGTGAAATAAAAATAGCCTGACGGCGAGCTACTGTAACTATATTATCCCTACGCAGTTTCTAAATGTATTAAATAAATGTAACATTAGCTCTCTGACTGACGGACTGAGAATGTATAGCTTTTAATTGGAAGCCTCACCCTCATTAAACTTCGTACAGGAACTCTGATATGGCGTAGACGATGTCTTTCCCAACGAATTTACCAGTATACTTGTCTGTCAATACGTCAGGTCGTGGGGAGTATTAATCACCAACTCGATCAGTATGTATTTATGTATGAAAAACCTAACCTCGCAGCGCGCGTGTCATGAATATCACAGAGGCCACAGCGACGCCGCTAGTGTGCACTGTCCGTAATCAAGTTAATTTGCGTGCAAATATTAGGAAACAGATTAGTGTCGATTGTCCCTTATGCGGCATAAATTTGTTATAATTTTTAATATAAACTACTCTGGATAGTCACCGAAATAGAAATAGAAAGACTATACGAAGAGCCCCTTGAACTGTAAGAAAAACAACTCAAAAAGGGGAAGCTCAATAGGGGAGGTATATGTATTTTTTTCCAGTCTGCGGGTAATGCAAATTCAAATATGCTCTTGGAATTTCCCACAATCGCAGTATCATTCCTGTATCAAAAACATTTATGTGAATGCCTTTCTAAGCATCAATGCAGATTTCATAGCTGAGGTCATGCCGATTTTAACGGAAAACAACCCTTAACGTAAGTGCACAGGGATGAAAGTTGTGTATAGTGTGTTCGCCGTCCGGTGTAGCTAACGACGTGACGCAGTGCGTCTCGTTTTGGATATATTTCTCATTTTGACTTTTCCGATGGCTTAACTTGACTGAAACATACGTGTTTGAATTTATTTTGTTGCGAGATATCAGACCACAACATTTTATTTAGCCACGGAAAGTTTACTTTAAAATAAAACTTTTAAACTTTAGCTTTTATGGAGCGAAGTATACGAGTAAAGTTTTTAAAGCAGTTCGAAACTTTACCTTTGAAAATAGCAATAAAGCTACTTAAAACATCACAAATGTACTTAAATTATAGACTATGAAGCAATTCTTAAATCAAATCAAAATTCTTCTTCTTTTCTCAATTTTTATCGGCAAGTGAAATACAAACATATGTACGTTATTGCTGTTATGTTAAATTTAATGCAATCCTTAATATAAGAACGAGCATAATTCTGACGTACATTTCAGGAAGCCTTCACCAAATGCAAGATTTATTCCGTATTGTTTCCGGTTTATGAACCCTTCTAATGTGAGGGGTTATCATCACATGAGCGTATCCGCGTCAAGAAAGTTAAACTAATAATGATCCTTTTTATTTTCACCCTATAAGTAGAGTTATTGAGTTACATCCCCCACAAAGTAAAGGACCGGAAGACGAGGAGCGGAAGGCCGAACGCCTCACTAATAGGCTTCCGCAGACGCCATGAAATGGAAAGTGCAACTCATTCCGCAGCCTGCAGCGAAACGAAAGTGTCCGATTTCCGGCCGATGGCAGCTTCCGGCGCCTGGCGGCAACTACGGTACTGCCGCCAATACTTATTTTAGATTACTATAAGTAGTCAGAAAAATAGAGACAAATAATTATCATATTTTAGTTATTAGAACATTTTTAACTACATCTCTGGTCTCAGTCTGTAGTAAACAACTTCGTCAATCTAGTTGTACGAATAAAAGTATGAAGGAACTAGTTGAAAATCTTTAATCAGTACCTAAAATTTGTATTGAAATAAGTTTTTGTATTGATTTAATTCCTTTCGATTTTTTAGCCTTAAAAACTTCAAAATAAATTGCTTGCAAATGAATTGCTTCATTAAAAACTGTCTTGGAACAACATATGTACAAACATCGTCTAACTCGTCTATAAGTAATACAAAAATCTACAGCTATTGGTCCAACCATGAACCGGTCAATGTTCCAGACACGATAATTGCCAAATAAATGCTATATATTTTTTGCTAAGGAAACCTGCATTTTATTGCAAACTAAACTTTATAAGAAGGCTGATATAAAAGTTTTTCGTTCCGCATGCTACTGTACTATTTAAAAGGTACCGTCAGATTGGGCGCACTGCAACCGGGACGCGTAAATGAAAATTCTTTGTTCGCGTGCAGGCGCGCTACTTGCAGCCAATCTGCGGCCTCTGTGTCAGCCCGGCTACGTCGTGTAGCCCATTGTACTTTCATGATACGTGACTATCTCATTTATAAAAATAAAATGAGATCTTTTAGCAACTCACTAAGGTATTTTAGGTTTTGAAAAAGATTTGGGAGCCATACCGTCACACCTATTTCTAGCTAGAAGTAATTCATACGATTCGTTAGAAATGTGGATACCGGCTAACTTAAAAACGAGGCGACTATCTTACTCCACAGGAGTGGAATCCGCTTTCTGCTTCTAGTATGAACTTTGTATGTGTAGTTGATTACAGATGTCCATAAGCAGGAGTGACCTACCGTCAGATGGACTACATGCTCGTTTGATACTTAGGTTTTATAAAAGAGCTTGGAAACAACCTTAGGCGAGGTACCTAGAAATTTAAAATTTAAACAGCGAGCATGCATATAAAGTACATAGTTATAGCGGTTATCAATACATTTGTAAATAAATTTGCTATCATAAGTATGATATTTGTGTAAATAAACATCTAGTATTGTATAAGAATTACTCGGCCATCTCCTTCTCATACATTTTTTCCATGTGTCTAGTAAAATATAAATATTGTACTGCGTAGCATTGCAGCGTACAGCCATACGAGTATAACAACAAATAACTTTCCGAACGGTACATTATACATAACATCGCGTTTGCTTGGCGGTTTATTTCACAGTTTATACTCACTACGGCGCCCATAAAATACTGTAACATTCATCCAATAGAAACGCGATCAGCCGGATGCTACAAACGCTACGAAATTCGTAGCGGACGGCTACGATCGAAAGTGTTAGCCGTTCGCTCACTGAATTTATGTATGCCTGCTACGAGGCCCGTAGCGTTGCATTTTTAACGCCTCCAACTCCGACAAGTCCTATTGAGATCGACGGCCCGACGGCCATATTTCGTTAGCGCTAAGGCACAAAATCGCCTTAATAATTGAAGTTCTTGGACCGTAAAGCGGCCACGTGCTCCCGCAACAATCTGCGAAGTGCAGTCGTGCGTTATGCTTTATGGAATTTTGGATACAGGGAGATCGTTTCGGTCCCTTTTATTCATTTGGTAATACACTATCAGATACTCAACAATGTGCTTCCATTTCAGACCGAGTGCAACAAACTGCGTCGTAGTTCGCAGGCACTACAAGCTTGCTAATGGGAAATAGTTTTTAAAGCGCATTAGCAACTCGTAAGACTAACTGCCTCATTTAATCTTAGGTAACGGAGAATCGGCAAAGTTTCAGACACAGCATCTGTTGCTTAATCTTCTCTACGATTTGAAGGCTTAAATAAATTTGGCATGCCAATATATTGAAACGGACAGATTGGGAATTATTTAAGACGCCAAGGAATTACGAGTTCTTCGTCCTATTTCGAGCGTATTTCAGGAGTCATTAATGGTGCCCACTCATTGGCTCGTTCTAGAAAACTTTACTTTGTCCCGGCGGCCAGCGGCCGCGCTCGCCACAATACCAGGAGCTCCGTTTCGTCATTTTCGTTTTCCAGCATTACTTTAAGTAGGTCGACTCTACCATTCCCAGCTATTTCCAGCTGTGTGCTCGAAGAAAACACGAGATATTTAGACTGTCATCACGCTTTGTACAGGAAAAATCCGTATTCAGAGCGAGGTTACTGCGCAAGCTTTCTGGGAATTCGGGCGAATTCCTTCGAGATGAACGTTAGTCGCAAACTCGCTAATAACAGCGGAATCCAGGCTTTGCGGATCGCGGACTAAGTTGCAAGAGTTTTAGTTATCATAAACCGACTAAGTTATTAGTAAGCAGTTGCTGATGCAACTAATGTCTTCAATATACTTTGTTAACTACCCGAAAGCGTATCTCTCAGCGACCGCACGCTACTTAGTAAACAAGCAAATTTCAAGCAAAACCTACTTAATAACTAAAATATATATTTAATTAAGTAAGGGTTAACAATACCATACCCATATATCCTCTATATAAAATCTAAATAATTACATTTTCTAAATAAGTAATAATAAATCTTAGAGTAAGGTTTAAAAAATAATAATATAAACGCGGGCGTACGTAGCTTACACCCTTAGATCTTAAAATGAACTCACGTACCACCGGCACGGACATACGCGCAGAGAAGCCAAAATTTGATTTATATTCTGTTTTCTTCCAACTGTAGAAATAATTCCATATAATGCTTGTTTGCAGTATTTGTTAGTATCACAGGACTATTTAACCCGTTTTATATATTATTGACGCAATCGGGTTAAAATAAAGCTACAAAAATAGGTGGTAAGAAAATTTAAATGAATTATTACTTCTTTGTTGTCAACGAAAATACTAAATTTGTAATTTGAAGACACGTATTGTTTAATTAGTCATTTGTTTTTTATGAAGCGCAAAAAAACAAACTACGGACCGAGTGGTATATTTATGCAATTGCTTGTTATTTCTTTACTCAAATATTGCATTTATAAATTTTAATATTATAGTTAGCATTCAACGTTACAGTGCTGTTAAATTTTAATTATATAGTGAACGCTATTATACAGCTTATTGCCATAGCTATTTAGGAAAATATGTTTAAATAAAAACCTAATTGTGTTTTTTAAACTATGAGTTTCATTCGCATAAGCTTTAGCATTTTATGTTTAGAGTACTGCAGAAAATGCAACAAGGAATTTATTTAAGTTTGTGCTGCGAGTGAATTTGCATTTAAATAGTTAGTTTTTCCCCTGAGGTAGATCTATGCATATCTATTAATATATGTACAAGGAAAACTAAGATAATTTATAAATTAAAAGCATTCAATCGTGTTATTCAAAAATGTACATATATTTTAGCTACACTAACATTTTTTTCAAACGTATGTATAATGTTGCAGTTATTGTGACCTACGAAAATAAACAACTGCGCAATATAATAGGCGAAAATCAGAGCTCTAATGAGTATAAGAAGGTTGATTAGCTCGTAATTAGCTTCGTCTGCGGCGCGGCCGCTCCCAGCTGCCTGGATGCACAATTAATTAGGGGGTGTTTTGTTTTACTTATGTATACTATAAGAACGTGCATCTGTATATTTTCATTTACGCATATACCGGGGACCACGCGTTCACTCTCATATTAAGAAGGTCTTCAATTACGCAAACGTCACGATCCAACCGCGAGCCGAAACTTCACACATGTTTGAAACCATTAAAAGGAATTATTATTAATATTGGTAATAGTAATAGCCCCACTGTACAGGCTTCACCGCCACACTCATTTCTGCTTTAACAGGAACGTTAAGTTTTAGTGTGTTTTAATTTATAAAATGTAGTAAAAATAATTTCAACGAAATTTTCAATTGTAGAAACGTATTTGCAACAAAATATGGCATCCAGATTGTGCCTTAAATCGTACATTGTTCACTGGCCGAAGCCCCAGTCGCGCGAGGGGCGCTAATGAAAAAACTTGTGTCCGCCGCTAATTTGGCGATTAACTGTCGACATCGCCCGCCACCTATGTAAATCTGATTTGTTGCAACGTTTTGTACTACGTAGCATTAAATTTTAAAAATACGTCTCGTACTTGTAATGTTTTTCTCTAGCTGTCTTTGTTTTTAACGAAATAATTTAAATAAAGGCATAAAGATATGCCTACACATCTATAAAGTTTATGTAAATAAAATAAAAAGTACATAGTCGAATAATAAGTTATCTAACATAGGGAGATTACTGGGCCCTAAGACGTCTGTAACATGTTAATAATTATGACGGTGTCGATAGCACCGCAACAACTCTTTCATAAAAAGCGATAAGTTATTCCTGTTCCCCCTATTCTACGAGTATATCAAGCTACTTACAGATGTCCGTGGACAGGAGTTACCACTTACCCTCAGATTACGCGTTTTCGTTTATTACTACAATGTTATAAAAATCAAACAATAAAAAGTTCAATCACCTCACACAAAAACTATAATAATAGAAGTGTTAGGACGTAAGTTATCTACAATTCCACATCAATATTCAGGCAGGCGGCGGCCGGAGACCGATGAGCGCCTCTAATGAACCGATTACGATAACGGGCCGCCGCTAATCGCGGTCGCCGAGCCCCATTTGTATTCTAATGTAACGTGACAAACACCATTAGATGCTACGATAACTTACTGTCTTATACGCACTATTTTAGTTCTTTATTTATTTTTGGGTATTAACAAAAAAGTTTAAGGAAACACTGCCTATTAACTGATATTCTGTTTTAGGTGTAGTGCATGCGTATTTATGCAAACAAATCGTAAATAAAACTATTTTTTTCATACATTTCAAAGTATTGACTAAATAAAGATTATTATTATTATTACTTCTTTCTGAGATACCCTATATATATTAGTAGATGTAAACACTAAGATTAACCTTAACGAATTTGTTTTTTGGTGCCAAGTCTATTTGTATATTTTATAGTAGCAGTACTTTTAATTTAAAATATGTAGTATGTTAAGTCATACAAGCCTGACTCTATTATATAATTTTCATAAGCGACATAACAACACGTTTATATCCAGATAGTTTTATAAATACTATAATTACATATGTCCTTATCTCTGCTGTTGACAAGGCAAGATAGGTAAGGTAGGCAAAAATAAGGTATACACTTTGAGAGTGAAATATTTTGTCTTTAGAAAGTATAATAGTTGGTGAACACTATCGTGGTGTTCAGAGCGCTGCGGGCCGATTGTCACAAAGCAGTGCATGCAATGGGACAAGTTAGATTAGATCACAAGCTCGGTAGCGCGTAGATTGTACCCAAGTTTTCTTTGCACATCTTACTAATATTATAGATGGAAAAAGTTTGTGAGGTTGTTCGTCTTTTACGCAAAAACTACTTGGTTTTCACTGATTTGGGCACACTGTCTATGACCTGAATTTACACAGAAGATTATATATATTTCGTTTACAAATAAATAAAACGGACGTTATTTTTGGTAACCAAACTTCCACACATCACCCAATACAAGGAGCACAATAAAAATGAATTATCAAACAGTTATACCCCATTATTCCTCTTCAGTGAAAATCAACTTCGCCCATCGCAGATAATAAATTAAAATTCAGACGCATCATTCAGACGAATAAAAATCACACAAATCCCAGACAATAAAAGCGTACAACTCGGCCATCACAGACAAAAACAACAAACGATCGTTTATTCAACAAAAAGCATTACGCCGGCGAGTGCTTCCGCATTAATTACTCGAACCTGCAGCGACACTGTGCACGGGCACTGTGCGCGGCGCGGGCACGGCACAGTGCGCGCTGCAGCACAGTACGCAGCGCAGTGCACAGGGCACTGCACAGTGGAGCACACAGTGCAGTGCACAGAGCATCACCAGCGGCTATGCGCTGCAATTAATGTTAAACGGAAAACGGCTGTATTATCATACGGTTTAATTGAATTGCTCACGAGAACTGGACAAACATTGCTGACGACATAATTAAGGAGGGGCTGTGGAAAATTTTGATGGTCTTCAAAATATTTCTAACAAACTTCATATTTATGAATTCAATTTCCGTAATTAAAAAAAAATGTAAGTTATTATATATGTATATTATTATATATGTATATAGCATTGTACTTATGTAATAAACAATAGAGATTTATTGTAGAGAATAACCGAATTAATCGTCATTACGTATTCACGTTGAATATTTTAGTGTCATTGTTAGTAATTAAATCTGATTAGTACGAGTACGAGTATATACACCAGGCATGTTAATTCATGTTGAGAACAGTGAATTTTGCAAACTGAGAGTGCATCCAATTGTACATATTTGTGAGGGGTTCTGAACTAAAACAATGGTTAGTGTTTTGAAATGTTTATTTCCCAAAGCAACAATACACATAAAAATATTTACACTTATACAGTTAGCTTCCATACAATGTTAGCGTTTGGAGCCAATGTTAGGATATAATACGACTCCTACTAATACTACATTAATCTAAGTTCACTTGTTCCATATTTAATTTAAAATTAATATCACAGTTATATCACAGTAATAAATACATGTCTAATACTTTATAATATGTAATAAAGTCAATTAGATCTGTAAGGTACATTACATAAGGTTAAAACTAATAAAATCAACTTAATTAATGATTACGACCAACAATTACTTTTATTACTTTAGCGTGAACAAACTCTGTTACAAATGTAATCGTTCAGTATACGAGTATGTCTGAAAAGTTCCTAACATCGGCTCCGTGTTAGTACCCAAACCATCGCACTAGTCTACCACCCGGAAGCTGGCACTCACCGTTGCGCTCTTCTGCGCTTCCCCGCCGCTCCTCCGCACCACGCGCGCCGCTCTCTCGCGCGGGGGAGTCCCGACCGACCGAATCTCGAGCGACGGAATCGCGGGTGACCGAATCCCGAGCGACCGAATCTCGGGCGACCGCGCTCGACGCCGGGGTCTCGGACCCGGCGGAGTCCTCGCGCGACTCGACCGACGCGTCGCGCGCCTCCGGCGACTCGCGGGTCGCGGACGTCTCGTGCGCGTCCCCCGACGGCTCGCGCATCCCCGCGGCGGGCTCTCGCGGCGCGGGCGC
>DWLI01000677.1:0-19408 GCA_018249915.1 Cecropterus dorantes dorantes | reverse complement strand
TAATAAAAAAAATCGTGCCCCCCCCCTTCTCTTTCCCCCCTTTTTTGAAACGCCATTTTTAAAGAACATATAGCCTATGTCACTTTCTAAACTGAGACGATTCGAATGATATGTCATACGTCACAATCCGTCAAGTCGTTTAGGCTGTAGCGCGTGCCACAGAAATGGACATACATACAAACAAACAAACAAACATACATACATACACACACACGCTCGAAAAACATTAACCTAGTCTAATTCCTAGTCTAATTAAGTCGGGTAAAAACAGGTCGATACAAATATACGCAAATGTGACCAAAACTATTAAAATTCAGCTATCGTCCGCCGAAATGTAGCCGCAATTTATATGTAAAAATAATTAAGATGGCCGGACAAGGGACGGGCTAATCGTCTTACTATGGTCGGCGTTATGCATTATTCAGAAATCACGCAGGTGTGACACCGGTTTGAGCACATCTTGAATAATACATCCATGCTAGGTTAACGAGAATGAATTGAGCAAATCAGAGCCTCGTTATAATATGTAGATGTAGAATATCAATTGTAAACAGTTTGAGTGTTATCTAAATTTAGTAGCTTTATGTGATTGAGGTGTACTTGACTCGGTTCAAATTCCTAACAAGCGTTTTGCAAATTTCATACCAATAATATTTTTGTTTTTTTTTTATTATTTTTTTTTTTTATACTTAAACCTAACGATAAGGCTTACGGCCTACCTATTGGAAAGTCGTCACCGTCGCCTATGGACATTTGCAACACCAGAGGAATCGCCAATGCATCGCCGACTTTGAAAAAAAGCTCTTTTCGCATCTTTTTTTAAGAGACCCATGTCATAACGCTCCGGGAATACCTCAGGATTAAGCTCATTTTTTTATTTTTTACTTTTTCGTATAAGTGAATATATTATATTAGCCTTTCGGGGACCATAACAGTTCAGGGAGCCTGGGCATGGGCGCCCTATTCCCCTATAGTAGACAGAACTGCTTATGACATACCTCGTGGACTTTTAGGGAAAAAGCGTCACAATCTATCTAATATTTTATCCATAAAATTACATACGTATTGACGCGCATTTGTTAACATTTTAAAATATTTATTATAGAAGGATGAGGAATAAAACTTTTATCGTTTGAAAGGTTTATTCACTTTCATATTTTGCTAATATTGAGTAACAACTATCGGTTTTAATTAAAATCTTCATCCTCTAAGATTATGAGAAAATGCTAGTCAACTGACTGAATATAACATACCGGAAATCAGGCGTGAAGCGCTGCATATTATAGTCGAGTTGGTACCGCGGCTCCAAATTATCCAGCTCATCATCCTGTTGGCTAGGTTTCCATATTGAAAATTGCACTAACGGCATCAAAGTAGTTTGATAATTAACTCCATTTCTACACAAAATATCGTATTACTATTACTTTTAGTGACATATGATAATGAGTGCAATAAAATATTTAATTTGAAGAATAAAGTACAAGGGCCAAATAGAGGAAGAGCTTCATATTCTGCTTATATTTCTTTAATTGTATACTTGTTCATTTATTTCTACCGTGCTTTATTTCTTTAATTTTGTAATTCGCTCTCAGATAAGGTATTATATTATTTGTTTTAAATTGTACATTCTCATGTCAAGTAAATTGTTATATTCTCAATGAGAATAAATATTTAAACCTAAAAAAAACGAATTACTCTTTCTAAAGATTTTTATTCGTTTTACTTATCGAACTGATTTTTATTTACTTGACCGCTCTACTAGGGGTACCTGGCTACGCCCATGGGAAAGTGGCTTTCTACAATCGCAGACCAATAGTCTGTACGTCGAAGATTCTCTATCTCATAATGTAGAGAATCTAAGAGTGCTATCGACGTACACAAACACACACACACACAAAGACGACTAGACAATCGCCAACTTATCTCCTTAAACTCGAACCAGGATCACTGCGATTCTTTTATTATTTAGATGTAGCAAACGAGCATATAGTTCACCATACAGTCCATCATAGCGAACATGACATTTGCTGACGATTTTGTAGTTTTTTAGTTTAAGTTTGAGATTTGACCACAATAATTATAGATTTGAGGTATTTTTCGTTTAAAACTGTAAAGCTAGTTAATATTAACTAAACATAACTAGTAAAAAAATAGACAATCCATTGACGAGAAAAAGTTTGTGAACCGTTTTGTATTAATTAGCCTGTTTAGGAAATCATCAAAAAATTATTACTTTGGTGACACGTCGTATAACATATCGAACAATTGGTCCACTTCGTTAGGCACCAACTCAGACTTGGCTAGATCCACCGTTCCAGACACATTAACCAGCGGCACCTCCATCACAACGTAGTTCTCAGAGTCTTCTTCAGATGTTGTCGGCGACACAGCTGGTATGGTATAACTTGTGTTTCTGTCTTTGAATCTGAAATTATAGGTGATATAAATTTATTTTGAAACCATAGGCTAACTTATATAGTTAGGCTTATAAGCAATAGTAGAGTAAAAAGGGTAGATTGAAATCCAGACATGCACATCTCGTTTTTCAATCTTATATATTATTAGCTGACCCGGCGAAATTTGTATTGCCTCTAAATTAAACAATGTGTCAAAGTTCGACAAAATTTTAAGAAAAAATACTACAGTACATTATTTTGATTTATTTCGTAAGGAATAACCGGCGTTTGCAATGAAAGCGCATAAAAAATTGTTTATTTATGACATCACATAGAAACCTCTAAAATGATCAGTGTCTCTCTACTATATTATTCATTTATTACACATACATCTACATATAAACCTTCCTGTTGAAACACTCTATCTATTAAAAGAAACCGCATTGAAATCCGTTGCGTAATTTTAAAGATATAAGCATATATAGGGACAGACAGACAGCGGTAAGCGACTTTGATTTATACTATGTACTGATTATTATTATAACATTCTTCACGTGAGAAAACAAAAGTCTGTTAGGCTTAAAAAAGGCATCAATGTTGTGTAACATTTACCAGTCTGCAGTTGGCCAGCGTTGTGAACTATGGCCTCAAGCCTAGTCTGAGACCCGTGGCCAATGATACAATGATGAGTGAAAAATGATGATGATACGTATTATCAAAAACATACCCATCTTTTATTGATTCTATGGGATCATTCGTTTTCAGCGTATAATACGTCGTGCTTCGAACTATGTTACTTTCCTCCTGAAACATAGACTTTGATATCGCGGCCCAATAGCCACCGAATGTTTCTCCGATCTCGTAAATTACCAGCTGCTGGGGATCTGCCTTGCAAGATTGTACTAGACTTTTTTCGGAATTCAACTGGACAAGAAGAATTATGTTACTTCCCGACTCAGTCCTAAAATGGGATATATAGTTTTATTTATATGATGATAAAAGTAAGAAAGAAGCAGAAATAGAACACGGGTATCTAAAAGATAGGGACGTGAAGTATATCACAGGACTGCCTTTAATAACTAAGTAGGAACGCTTCTAGTAAACCCAGTCGTAAACACATCATTTAACACAAGGCAACAAGTAGGTGTGTTAGTGGAGCTTGCACATTTAAAAGATTAAGAGTTTTACCATATCCATAAAAACAACAACTACAATAATATAGATAATATCTTTATTGTGCTACTACCATATTTCATAACATACATAATTTTGTAAGTGTAAGTATTGGACAAGTAAATTAAAAATGTTATTTGCAGTTTTATACCTGATACTAATTGAGCAACTATATGGCATTTCCAAACGCGAAAAGTGCAAGACTTCAGCGCTAGAATCGGCCACCTGTCTCCCAAGAAACACTGAAGGAACGACACGGCGGCGGCAACGCTCTGACATATCTTTTTGTTGGCCAATTCTTCTTATTAATTTATATGACTCAGCTGCTTGTTTCATACACAATATTGATATGAGTAACAAAATATATTTCATCTTTCATAACCGATATTTTAAAGCATGGCCAAGTTGATGTCAGCATGGAAAAATTATAACGAATTTTCAGGTTATGTGATATTAAGTACGTGAGTAAATTAACTTTAATAAAATCGGAACTTTTGTACGAATGTTACGGCAAATGTTACAGACGTATAAATGTTTTTGAATACTTAATTTATAGGAATATTGGCAACAGGGTGCTGAATTAAAAAAAAAACAATAGAATCAAACATAAAAAGCTGTTTTTCTATGTAGAAAATAGTATATTTTAGTAATTTCGGGTTCGATTTTGTGCCGATATAAATATCGACTAGGTATTTTCAACTCAAAGAAAATGAATCTACTTTTTTAACCTATCGGTTTACTTTTAAACACACAGCATACAAAAAAATAAACATACACACATTCGTAAACACTATCCTCCTCTGGGCCAGGCGAATAAAAAACTGTACTGGTTAAAATGAAATTTTAATTAATATTTACCCTTCTCGAACAATAAAATAAAACGAGCCGACGAGCAGTCGAAGATGGGGGTCGCGTGACCCGCACCACATGAAAGCTAAACGCAGGGAGTCCGCCAACAAAGCGTAGCGACAGTAATATACGAGCACTTATCATAATCTGATATTGCTCTCGTGGCATGAGGGAAATTAGGCGGAAGTCATGTCATCCGTAAATTCCGTGATCAATGTAAACATTTATTTACCTATCACAGATTTTATCGTTTACTCGTTTATAGTAAAGCATTTTATAATAGAACCGATAATAATTGTAAACTATCATTTAAATATTGAAATTTTCTGATTTATATCCTTTTTATACGTTATAAATGTAGATACTTGGGCGATGTAGGTAAACCTTGGGTGTTCTTGCTCGAGAAATATTATACCCCTGAGAGTTATGTGATCTTTAGCAGAATAATTAAATGCGACCCTTTGTGATTTGACTGTGGACTTGTGGAGGCACAACTACCAAATCTATTTCTGCCTAATTATAGCAGTTACTTAGCCGAGGCTTTTCAACTTGGTCCTTAGGGGTAACAACGCATCTGTGGCCTCAGGTAACATCAGCAAAGACAGTATCCATTTACTATCAGGTAGACTGTACCTTCGTTTGCTACTTCCATATTACACCTGTGCCATTAAAGTCGCGAATACCTAATAAAATGTAATACTTGTAAGTACTTCCTTAAAGATATTTCCGGTTCCGGTTGTGGTTAACTAAAACAGACTGCCTTCAGTTTTTAGGTTCAAAAGTACTTATAACTGTATTCATGTGTATTCACTATTAGTCAGTAGGATTTAGAGAAGTAATAATCTGGTTGTTGAAATTTGAGTGGTCGCAGAAATATTGTTTGGTTTAGTTCGAAATAATAGGTTTGTTTTATATATGTTATCGTATATTAACATGTTATCGGTCAGAATGTCATAAGACCGCGATTTGTGATATTTCTTGTCAATACACTTGTGTACAATACATAACACAAAGCCATGTACGCTCAAGAAACAAGGCATCAGAGATTCGATTCCTAGGTTGGATTTTTAAAAGATATGTGCGTTTTTTTTTATTAATTATAACATTGCTGTTATTATGCTGCTTGCTTTATCAATGAAAACATCGTAAAGCAACCTGTGTCGGGTTAGGCGTGTGTCTTAGCCACTTAAAGTAAAATAATGTCTGAAGTCTATTGGGTGTTCACACCTACACTATTACATTAACAATTAATGAGCAACCATATTTTATGTCTTGTATACAAAATGAGCCGATTGATCCAAGCATAGGTTGTTACGCTAGTCACAATTTTATTTTACATTTACATTTCAGTACACGTCTTTGAGAAGGCGACTATAAGTTCGTTGGTTCGTTACTAAGTAAAATAAAAAAATACTGAATCGTTTTGGCGGATTTCTAAATAAATAAAGACTCCTTAAAATATTAATTCAAATTATGTTTGGCTGTAAAGAAAAATATCTGCGGATAACCGCATGTAATAAAAAATCTGACATCAAAAATCAGCTGTTATTGTCGGAGGCTGTCAATGTCAAAGTGACAGTTGAAGTTTGATGAAATTATATGAAATCCGAATTCTTTTTACTGATTATGTCGTAATAGTAAGGCAAATATCAATAGATTGAATAAGAAGTATCTCTAAGAATCGCGATAATATTAAATCGACAATGCCTCTAGCGGAATATGTGGCCTCTCTGTCCCAAAACCCATACTTCGGTGCAGGTTTTGGGTTATTTGGTGTGGGTGCTGGCGCCGCGATATTGCGGAAAGGTTTCCAGACTTCTATGCTGTTATTTCGAAGACATTGTATGATAACCCTCGAGGTGCCGTGCCGGGATAAGTCTTACCAGTGGCTGCTACAGTGGATCACACAGAAGGGAGCCAGACAAACTCAACATCTAAGCGTGGAAACTTCGTTCCTACAAAGGGACACGGGACAAATAAAAACGAAATACGATTTTATACCGAGTGTTGGCCAGCATTTTTTTAGGTCCCTAACATCTTTGTACCTATTATAAAATTTAAGATAATTGTCTATTCCTATTTATATAGAAAAAATGCCAAATCATTTGTAGTGATGAGCCTATTAGGTTTAGAGAAGAAAATTTTGAGGAACCCTACACACTTCAGAGTATTCAATGTAAAAAATATCACTCTGCACTTAATCATTGTAGCCTATGGTTATATCAAATGTCATATTAAATACCTATCTAAGTTCAATAATTGTGCATGACTACAGCCAGTAGACCTTTTACTTTGGGTGGTATGCTGATGTTTTTTTTGGTATATGAAAAAATTATACGAGTAAGGGTTTGAACGTATGCATATGGGTATGACGTAGCAAATGATTTATTGAATATGGATAGATTAATCTCACCTAATTATCTTACAGGTATAAAGGATCATGGATAAAGGTAGACCGTACCAGAGAGCAACAAACACTTGATTTGCATATGGGAATTCCATGGGAAACCGTAACTCTTACTGCATTTGGTCGCAATAAACAACTGTATTATGATATTCTGGAAGAAGGTAAAAAATATTACTTTTTGTTATTAACAGACGTCGTTTCATTTTAAGATTGTATAAATTGAAAGGTTTTGTCTAGTAAGGGGATGTGCTTTAGTTACCAGTGGTATTTTATTTTTCTACCTTCCCATCCCCCTTCAAGACATTGAATTTTCAGTTTCCTCCCCCCCCCCTTCCCCCCATTAACGTATGTGAGATCGATAAAACTTAGGAAGAGAGTTTGAGAGAGAACATGTTTTACTTTAAATATTTGTTTAAAATTAAAGAAGGTTACTTGCAAGAAAAAAATTACGTGATATTAAGTAAAGACCCCCTCTCCCCTAAGTGAGATTACATAAACAAGAATTAAAGATGCCACAAATAGTATATTTGCCAAATATTAAATATTAGCCTGTCATTCAGTATTCGTCAAATTCTGATAAAAAGGTCACCAGAAAATATTTAATAAACCTCAGTAGTTAAGTATATACATACCAATAATAATAAGAAATAAAATTTAACTGTACTTGAATGGTGAAAGTTTACTTTAATCTTTACACAATGTAATGCAATGTTGTAAAATAATTTCAGCAAGAACAATGGCTCTGAAGCAACATGAAGGGATGACAGTCATGTACACAGCTTTGGGCTCAGAGTGGCGTCCGTTCGGTCACCCTAGGCGACGTCGGCCCCTGCACAGTGTCATCCTACGTAATGGACTAGCAGAGAAAATACTCATAGATTGCTTAGACTTTATCAACAATCCACAATGGTATACTGATAGAGGCATTCCTTACAGAAGAGGTATTCTTACATTTGCATTTATAACCATTAAGACATAGATACTGCATATCTTGTTACTTGGGAGGCTTAGGGTATCTACTTTGCTGTTGTAATGTGGATTGGTTGAAATTTAGTTAAATAGAAAATATTAGATCTGATATCATCTCTAAGATCTTATATTAAATAGAAAATCTGACAGCTGCCCAAGTCTAGCAATCTGTGAGTAACATGTAAACCAATAGTAGACAATGTGTATGGTCATCTCCACCACACCTATATGGCTCTAAACAGTTTCCATTCCATTACTTCATTAATTCAATCAAAATAAATTTCTATTCTTAGTCAGGTTGTATATGTATATGTACATGGGACAGTATTATCCTACTGTGGCACAGTAACAATATTAGACTATAATATTAAACAGCATATTACAAAACATTGTTTTAGAAACCATTTTAACAGTTCTAAATCTGGTAAGTGGTCACTGCTATCTGTGGAAATTTGTGACCATTGACTACAGATGCATTGCCACTTCTGAGGATTGAGATAATATGAGGTCAATTATAATTGTGTATTATTATGTGGTCAGCTCTCATCCAAATCCTTCTCTTCTCTTTCTTACAACTTTAATAGAACCTTTTTTTTTGCAGACTTGTAACAGAGACAATTATTCTTGTGAAAAGTCCTTTTATTAACAATTTAACATATACCCCGGATGGCGCTAACATTAATGAACTGACCAATATATCAGATGTCTCCATAAACATTTATATAAACTACATTATACTGATAAATGAATAATATTTTTTTCAGGATACCTTTTATATGGGCCGCCTGGGTGTGGGAAATCATCATACATAATGGCTCTTGCAGGAGAATTAGAATACAATATCTGTGTTTTAAACTTATCAGAAAGAGGTCTAACTGATGACAGACTGAATCATCTTCTTAGGTATAAATCTATGTATTACTCAATATATTTAAAATTATTTTTAAAATTAAGAGTAACTAGTGTCACATCTAGCTAATTGGACCATTATTAAACTGGCAACATTATATACTTTTTCATCATTTTCAAAGCATGATGTATAATGACGCCAATTAAAAAAATATATATCAAATTACTCAACAATTTCATTCATCTACTTCTCCAATATTATCCTCACTAATCTTATATGGCAATAGAAAACATTAGTATTAAAATTATAATTACACGACTTTCTAAGTTATAATAATTTTATTATATTGTTTTTCTATTGAGTCATGTAAGATAAGAGTTGATGTAGTAGTAAATCATTTGTAGAATACACAACATCCCAAGTATTTACATTAAATGTTTGGTCAATAAATTTCTAGCTTTTTAATTAGTTATACTATTTTTTTTCTAAAGTGTGGTGATAAATGTTGATTTATAATAATTATTTGTGATGACAATTAAATCAGTCATTATTAGCGAACAATATTAGAGAATGATTAATTTTTATGTTTGTTTCTTTGAATTATGTTGGTCAATATTTTTACAGTGTTGCACCTCAACAATCAATAATTCTTCTAGAAGATATTGACGCCGCATTTGTTTCCCGCGAGGATACTGCTTCGCAAAAATCTGCGTACGAAGGTCTCAATCGGGTGACGTTCAGTGGACTACTCAATTGCCTAGATGGTGTTGCATCCACAGAAGCTCGCATAGTATTTATGACTACTAACTATTTAGAGAGGTATGTTTTTTAACTAACTCGTTTGGTACGTAGGTACGTAACACTTTTATTCATTCACACATTAATTATCTATTTTTTATTTAACACACATACATACATAAATTTCGTTAAAGGCTACCAAACATAAAAAACAAGGCTGATGGAACACAAAAGAACATTTATTTCGTTATCTATTTATATATAAACATATACAAGCACTGCATCCAGAGTAGTACAAGCAGTTGAATAAATGTCCTTCAAATTATTTGAAATCAATGCTAGTAATGAATTACCACTTATTTTAATGTTGAAGGAAAACATTGTTAAGAAATTGACATGCCCATGTCATGTATTGTGTAGAAGTTTTAATCTTCAATGAAAGATAAGTTTATTGTAATGTTTTTATTAAGTAAAAAAAATATGTACACGATAAAAATGCCTATACTGGCACAGACTAACAATTATCAATTTTTAACATTTGTACTTTTTTTTAGGTTAGATCCAGCTTTAATAAGACCTGGTCGCGTGGATTTAAAAGAGTATGTTGGATATTGTGATGAGGCACAGGTGGAGCTCATGTTTTTAAGATTTTACAAAGACGCTTCTGCTGCTCAGATATTCGCAAAAAGGTAATAAATACAGCTATAATCACAACATAATATAGACATACTCTCATGGGTGCAACTATAGCTTTGTTAAAGGTTATAGGGTTGGAACAGCGGCAACCTGTTTTTAACTAAATATTTTAAGATAGGGTTGGAATTCACTAAATCCATCCACCTCTTAATAGACCCATACTTACTCTAAGTGTATACATTAACAACAATAAAATTTAAGAAAACAGCTTAAAGTAACAAGTACATTTAGTACTGAATCGCATTACATACAGTCTTTGATATAAATATCGGTAGATTACATGTTTTTAAAAGAATATATTTTACATTTATAATTTACAAATCAAACTTGTGCAATAATTTGTATGTAATTATGTTGTAACAGTATAACTTACTATAGCGTAATATAATAAAAATAGGTATTCGAGTATATTACAAATATAGAGCAATATGCTCCTAAAAGTATTAGACGGGCTTAATACCTTTAATAAGTCTTGACGCGCTTAAAATTTGCGCTGGTGCACGCAGCGAGTGTCCGTCCAGAGCGCCTTTTGGTCTTAATCGCATTCAATTGTTGATATCCTTACATCATGACTTGCCGCAAACGAGGGCAGTTCCAAGGCATTTATAAACTAGGCGAAGAGTTCCCTAAATATACTGAAGATGGGTGATGTAGCGTCATTCCACACCTTATCAAGAGATGGCACTACTAGTATTCTGAATCACGTTATCGAAGTTTTAACATACTGCATATATATAAGCTCATTGATCATTCAGCCTGACAGGTCTTTGTGATAAATGTCTAAAGGGATTGTTTGCTAATTTACTATTTAACATTTTCTTACACAGATGAAGATTAAAAAAAATAAATACTATTTTACTTTCAGTGTGGCTGAAAAAAAGAGAGATGTGAGCCCTGCACAAATTCAAGGATATTTCATGTTCCACAAGCATTCAAGCAGTCAAGAAGTATTATCTGATGTTGATAAAATATGGTCTTTGGGATAGCAAATACCTTATCTGTGATACTTAGAATTAGTTCATTGGATATAAAAATATAAAAACTAAAATATACGTACTGTGTACATTTATTTATGAAAGATAGCGATACCACGTATACGCACAATCCTCTGGTGTTATCTCTGTGCGATTTCGAAATAAAATAATTTGCGGACCGGAGCCCTGCAAAAAAAGTATTGTATATATAGTCCATGTATTAGACGCTGAGGTCGTGGTTTTCAAAAAATAAGTAAGCAACGAAAACATGGGGGTATATACATATGCAACAAAACTTGTAATTAGGGCAATTATCCAGTTATTCGTTTTGTAATCGTATTGTTCACTTTGATTTTATCAGTTGTGTGCGTCAAGCAGTCAAACTAATAATTGCGGCAAAAAAATGTAAAAGAGTGTGACGACCGTTACTTGAATGCGCTCAAACTTCAGGGTAGCAACAAATCAGTAGCCGAGCTCAAATAGAAATATAAAATGTAATAATGTCCGTGAGCATACAGTCCATCATGTGTTAGATGGACCGCATGTTCGTTCGCTTCTATGAAAAATGGTAATTACTTTTTACAACACTACTACTGTACTGTGGGTAAAAATAGTATAGTATATGTAAATTTTTATTAGTTCCAGCATTAATAATCCCTAACTTACAAAAAACTTTATTTTCTGAACACAGCAACAATATTATCTGAAGTCTATTTAAAAATTGGAGTCTTATTTAATTTTATAAATAACGAACGTGCCTTACAAAATAATATCTATGTATTACATGTGTACGTGATAGTGTAGAGGTACGGTACGTACGGTAGGTAGTGCGTCCATATCGTAATTAAAAATTACAGTAGTTCCTACTTAAACTACTGTTTTTTCTATAAAATTACAGTAAATGACAATTTGTGATCTACTTTGGCAACTCTCTCAACTGTGTTTATGCAATTGATGAGCAACAAAAAAAGTCGTCATGTGCATTTCATACACATTTCTCGATCAAATTTCGACATAAAATGAAATTAAAATAACAAAATTACTACTTTGATTTCCTTAAAAGTACGTTATTGCAAAATTCATTACATTTCTACACTGCATTTTTTCTATTACAGTATACAGTAAAAAGTTAACACAGAAAGGGATAATACAGTAGATTTACTATAATTACAGTGCATCTGGAAGCACTGGTTAGGTATAAGTTGATACACCTTATATAAAATAACTTTATTTTGTCTGCCCTGACACGCGCCGGCCACACACTTAATGCCATTTAATGCCATGATGATTTCTACGAATGCTGCGATGTAGGCGTATTTTTTTAGAAAGTAAGTTTGAGCACCGGTGTAGCAACACTGGTGCTCAAACTTACTTTCTAAAAAAGTACGCCTACATCGTTGCTTGTTCTTGTAAAAATTACAAGAACACGCAACGCATGTAGCACTGATCGTCTAAAGTGTCCGTAGATATAAACGGAGATTTACATGAATCTGGTCCAAATATGTTGCTACCCCAAGGAAATATGAACGATAGATAGTGTTTTTTTTAGTTTATCCGTTGAACTGATAAACTAAAAAAAACACACGATTTTAAAAATGGCGGTTGAGATACACCACCTCCTACAACTAGAATTAATATTCATGGTAATGTTTTATTAAAACGGCAAACATCACTATCGATAATGCTCGATAGACCTTTTAGCGTGGATAAGGGCCTACGCATACTTATTCAGCTCTATTCGCGTTTCGCTGAAAGATTTTGGTCACACTTATTCAGTTATTCTTCTATCAGCCGCGTACAGCGTCGCAAGAATGTGAAAAGCTGTCATGGCGTGTTATCTCCACTGAAATATAATTACGTAAATATTTTCTTTAAACACGTCCGAATTCTCTCAATACTTGGTGCACAATGATTACATAATAATATAACTCAAATCTACGCAGGGACTATGCAGGTCGCAGCTTGTCGACAGGAAGTCTGGGACCATCCGCGTTCAGCGCGGTTCCGCCGCGTTCGACGCTGAACGCGACAAAACAGCATTGAACTCTATCCACAGCACTCGCATGATAAAACACGCTTGTCATCTTAATATATCCTTTTGTAGCGAGAGTAGAATAGACGCGAAAAGCTGAACGAATGCGTACGTGTATGGTGTATGGAGACATCCTGCTGAATAAGTGTGCGTAAAGCCTAATACAAGAGACTAGACAATACAGATATAAATATTTTGAGTTTGTCAACCATTTAGGTTTTATGGACTATCCCGCGACAAAATTAGATTTAAAAAACATGTAAGAAGCGCGGACACGTACTTTCTGTTCGCAGTCGAACGTCGAACACGTCAACATGGCACCGGCTATTTGTTTATTATAAGTATTTTTCTCGTTCATCGCAGACGCTAAACGTCATAGCATGTCTTAAATCTTAGTTTTATCTAATTATTTCATCAATTACAACCACTAGGCAAAAACTAGCAAGGCTGAAATAGGTGTGGTGATGATGCCTTCAGAGTCGAACCACAGAGGGCTTTTACTACAAATAATCTAAGTTCATCACTTAAATGCCCGTCCGAAGTCCCTTTGAGTAGTAGATGGAACATTGTGTGCCACTCCATAACCATTAGAGTCAAGGATTTAATAACCTTTCATAACATATTACAATGACATCATTAATATGTACATATATATTTATTTCCATACTTATATACGTATTTAATTCCATATTTACAAGCAAACTAAAAAACATGTATACACATCATTATTATTACAATTTTATTGTAACAAAATTAACAGATCGACATTTGTATCAAATAACGGTTATTTTATATAGTTCTACACTGTATCGATTGAATAAGGGTAAAAAAGTTTTTTGTGTAGTGGTAAGTCTCATAACTTATTTTCCTTGCAGCGTCCAATATTTTGTTTAAAACATTATTGTTATATATCTTAAGGAATTGCCACTGCCAATGAGGAGACAACTTACTTAAGCTTATGTCTCTATGTTGAACGTCCCTAACTTTAATACAAAATGTGCTTTTATTACAAAATAATGCCCAAGTAAGTGTAACTGGGTCACATTTATCCTGCTGATATAGATATTTGAGATTTATAAGGCATGTGGACTCTGGAGGTAATGGTGAATCTGTATCCAACAGAGTTATACTATGCATTTGTAGCAAATTTTTAAGATACTGAAAGGGCGAATCTGTTTTCTCATTAGGTAATTCTACTGTATGCATTATAACACATTCTTTTGGAGTATTAGTACAGTTTGAAGAGTTACTTACAATCACTGAATCATTATGAGCCTTCAGTTGACCCATAGGAACATTATTGGATGGAACAACAATGGAAATTGGACCATGTACTATTTGATAGTTGTTCAGCTCATTATCAATATTCTTGGAGATATTTAGAAAATTTGGATTGTCTGTAGAATGGGTACCACTCTGTATCGTATACATAGTATTTGTGGTTTGTGGATAATTGTTCATTCTGTTATCAATATTCCTGAAGCTATTTGGAACATTTTGATTTTCTGTACCATGAGTACCACTGTGTATTGTATTTATAGTATTTGTGATTTGTGTGTTGTTTGCAGTTCTTTCAGGCATTAGCTGTGAAAATGACTTAACCTTAATCCTAGGGTATTGCGGATTACTATTTACAGATGGCATGGCAAGGTTTTCTTTCGGGACACTGCTTGAACCTGCTCCGTTTTCTAGCCTAGGTGCTAAAGATTCTGTTGATTGTATAATCGGCATTGAATTGTCGTTTGCTTCCTTATCATTTCTACCCATTTGATTCTTATCAACAAGAGCAACACTTGTGTTACTTACACCACTAAAGACTCTCGTAATGTTCATAGGTGAAGTATCAATATTATTCACTTTACTTTTTGGAAGTTGTTTAGGATATAAAACTGGACTTGTATTTAAGAGTTTCTGAGAATTACTTTCCGAGTCTACCGTTTTACTTATTTCTAAATCTAAATGACTAAATACAGAACTTATGCGCGGTAAATGATCTGTGGAACTATTATCTTCACTTATGAATTGTTTCTGTTCCCCAAATTTTTGCACATCTTTAAAGTTCTCCAATGCTTTCATTTTTTTTAATATACAAATTCGGCCAGACTCCAGATCGTCCTGTTTAAATTCAGTAATGTTTTTCCAACCTTCATTGTTTGTGTCACTATAATCATTTCCATTCATTTTAGTGGCAATTCGAACAAATTTTGAATCAGTGCTGACATTTAAAACGCATGTCTCTTTCCATATTACTTTCAGATCCTTATATTCCAAATATCGTAGTAATCCTGTACAGTTAATTCCTCTATTGCTTATGATTTTTCTTCCAACGCTTAATACTTTATGTTGCAAAGAAGAAAGCGTGGGTGTGTTCGCAGATATATTTTTCCTTGATGAGTCAACCTTTTTAACATATCTGTTATAACACATCTTAATAATATTATTTATAGATTTGGAATCAAGACTCTCTTCATTTTTATAATCAACTGAAGAAGTTTGGCTTTTTACGTTACTTTCACAAGATGCATTATCAGATGAATCATCAATATCTATACAGTCGATTATCTGGGTTAAATCATTCCGTTGTTCATTGTGGTTAATTACAACAGTTTCGCTAGAACTTCTTGACGTTACACGTCTTCTTTTCCGTGATATACTATCATGAATTGTAAAATTATTATTCTCTTTTATACTGGACTGATGCGCAGAATTGTTAGGAGAAAATTGGTAGTTTTTTGGGTGATACACAATATAGTAATAAGGGTTTTGTTCATTCTCTATATATGTTTCAGAACTATACACTACAGCCTTATCACTTTTGGTCACATTTGGCTTACCATCAATCTTCTCCATGACAACTAAGCAGCTTATATTAAAAATATTTTTGTGTTTCGCATGTAAATTACTATGTACACGGATATGTTTTCTTATGGCTTCTTTATTCTGGAATTTTTGAGAGCAAATCCTACATACTAAGTATTTACATAAATTAGCTTCCCATGCTATTGTGTCTCTATCAGTTGTACAAATTTTTTGTTGTTTTTCGGGTACAGGTGTCAATAAATCATTATGATCACATTCGTCAGAAGATGATGACATAGCCAGTTTAGTGGGTATCATTTTTTGGACTTTTTTCGTTTTAAGTTTTTTCTTTCTTTTATTACTGGCGACACTGCTGGAATTATCGGAGTCTCTCTTTTGAGATGAATGTATTGATGAATCATTATGATCTAATTCCTCTGAAGATGATGATAAACCCAATTTTGTCAATATTCTTTTCCTAACTGTTTTAGTTTTATGTTTTTTCTTTCTTGAACTTTTATCATTGACGGAATCACTAGAGCTAGCAGGTTCGCTCTTTTGGAGTGAAGGTAAATTGTTAATCTGTTTCACCTGTAAAAATAAAATCAATTCTTTACTAGACATTATGAATATTCATGTAATAAATTTTGTGTTTACATTAATTGTATGTAAACAACAAAATTTTTTTTTTCTTTCTAAAGGTCTGTGTCAAATAACTTTTTTTGTTATTGTCATTAATAATAATCATTCAAATAAATATTATTCAAGTTAAAGTATATCTGTTTGCTTTTCCGTAATATTCTGCGAAACCCTGAATAGAAGCACATATAAACTTAATTACTCACATTTTCTTGCACTTTTGCCCTCAATTCTTTCTGTTTCTCAAGAAAGTTTTGCTTTATATTGTAATATTGGCTTAATATTTGCTGACATTTTCTACATACCAATTGAGGGAGACAATCAAATGGTTGAACCTGTAACAATTTGTTAATAGGAGATTCAATCATTCATGAAAATTCAATTGTGTACTTTGCACATCGTAAACACACTAGAATGCACTGAAGATTTTCAAGGAATTTAAAATAGCATAAAAGTTACGATAACTTGTGTCGCACGAAAACACCCGACATCACAAACATTTTAAATTCTTAAAATTCTGGGAGTAATTCCCCACTTTAATTGTCCCCAGGAAATGGAATTGGACAAACTGCCGTCAACACAACGTATAGTATCCATATTCAAAGGCGATTGAAAGGCTCTTGGCCAATATATCATTTTTATTTTACTAAACTAGTGTAAATTAGTGGCAATTTGACCAAGAATGATTAATAAAAATATGAGATTTTTTTTTAATTTCTCTTGTCCAGCACATTCAATGTCTGTAGATTTAAACAAACGGATCGGAACTGGAGCGGTGAAGGTAAAGTATTTGCGGAAGAAGCTAGATTTCAACAGAATTCTAAATGCGAAGTAAGAGTAAAAATAAAGATTGCTGATCTTGGGAACGCTAATAAAAAATCACACAGACAGAAACCAACCATCAGCAACACGTATTTAATTGGGTTACTGAATTTCAATTTAAGAGGTACTTGGATTTAAAGCACATTGTGATAAAAATCGACTACCTCTTGATTGGGAAATCGTCATTCATTTACACTTCTAACAAAATTACCTCTAATAGGTAACAAACAAACAGATTAATGTTATTTTAAATATGAATTTCATTCAAGATACACCCCAGTTTATTCTCGGTAATTTAGTAATTAATGAAGTAAAGTTAAACATCGCATCAGTTGGTATAACTGAAACAAATAAATCATGACATTTAAATATAACCGAAATCGGAAATATGACACCGATAACTTAAAATCGTATAAATTAAGCTTGAAAAATAAAGGAATAATTGTTAATGATAAATCTGAACTAAAAAGCCTCCAGCGGCGGAGGCGAATTCAGACTCCAATGATAAGAACCAAATGAGGAATGCCATAGATAGAGAAGATATGGACTCAGATAACAATGATGATTGGCTTAGGATCGATATATCTGAAGAACCTACAAAGAGTAATGAAAATTATGAGGTAGATGATGATAATGAAAAGAAAGATAATGGCTTTGACGAAGCAAAGACCACATCTGTCATCAACAAGGAGTATATTTTTAATGCTAGACTTAAAAAAGTCAAAGGAAGCAGAAGGTAAGGTATAGGATCTGTCAGCTAATAACAAGAAAAAGATAGATTAACCGCATGTGTATTATGATTAAATCATTACAGACTTTCAGGATCAGGATCACCCTCTTGGATCTGATCCTATCATTATGTCTGATGACTTACAAGTCACAGATTTTCTGTACAGCAAGAGCTAAAATGGAAAAACTGCACATTTTAGTCAATGGATATATTAGCCAATAATTATCATAGCTTGAACACTCAAGATAGGACATTAAGACAAAATTATTAAAGATATCACAGTATCACATGAAGCCCATATTACCAATTATACCAACCAAGGATTATACATAGTAGTTGAAGATTATCAAAGACTTGAAAACTTGACAAAGACTTGAAATACCAAGAAATATGCAAAATAAGATAGAAAGATGGACTAAATGAATCATATCAAAGTTATAAAAAAAGAACTTTTAAGCAGAGAAGCTAAAAAAAGAGTTAATACTAAAATCTGTAAACAGGTAAAACTATAAGATGAAAAGCATTATAACATAATGATTCAGATATGGTCATTATTATAAAAAAAAGTTATTACAAAGCTACTTACAGCACCCCAAATATCTTGGTTCTTACAAGATTACAAAGTCTGACACAATTAAGCATTGTGATATCATCAAAGTCAGTAGATGTGACAAATTTCAAAAAATGTTACACTGCAGTTATGAGGTCCTGGTGAGGACTTCATTTCGTCTAGGTCCATTTGGCACTGTTCTGGTATAATTGAGTAATGAACACCCATCTATCCAAATTTATAATAATAGCTAGAAGTTAGGCTGACAATATACGCTACAGCATTTAACTGATGTGTGTATAATGTTGCCAATGCTTTAAATAGCTGAATAAGAACAATTTTTTCATACAGTTCTATCCTAATCCTGCAATTTTCCTAGTGACTGTGAATGAATAGTCATATAACTGTGGCTATAAAGTATATAGTCAAGAGTTATGAAATGGATTTTCATTGACAAATTGTTTCACATTTAGATTAAATTTCTATCAAATTATTTTAAACACATAATGGGATATTATATCATGCTCATATGAATATAAAAACTTGTCAATGAATACATTTCATTGTGCATAACTATGTGTATGAGTTATTATTATGATATTCTAAAACACATCTTCGTATGTGACCTTTTTAACAAATAAGTAAATTAATAAAGTCCATCTGAATTCCTCTTTCAAAAGATATGTCTATATAAATTATAATTGAAAAATGTTTTTTTTTTATATAATATTGAAGTAGCAAACGAGCATGCAGTCCACCTGATGGTAAGTGGTCACTGCCGCCC
>DWLI01000676.1:0-19414 GCA_018249915.1 Cecropterus dorantes dorantes | reverse complement strand
ATGGGCGGCAGTGACCACTTACCATCAGGTGGACTGCATGCTCGTTTGCTACTTCAATATTATATAAAAAAAAATTGTGCCAATAATCTCATGAAACACTACTTTTGTCGAATTGGTACAAAGCTTATGGCTTAGTAATAACAACATAAAATGAATCGTATGACTATTGTGTAAATATGTAGTGATTTCGTTGACGAATCAAAGAGTTATGTGACTATTGGCTTCCTTTTGTTGGATATAATACCTATATGTTTATTTACTACTTCCATTTACTCATGTTAACACTCATGTTACTTACGTTAAGACGTGAGTCGTTAAATTTTGTTTTTACACACATTTTCAGATGCTTTATAATATATGATTTGATATTGTTTATTTTTTATTACAATACTTTACAGTAATTTTAAGTAACAACTTATGTCGATAATTGAAGTATGATAACATTGAGATGTGTATGTAAATTTACCTTTTATATTGAGATTTCAATTTATGTATTTCTAATTGATCCTTATTGATATTTATCGGTTTGTGTCAAAGACGGGCAATCTTCTTAATGTACAGTTTCATATTGTACATTGAAGGTTGCTTTGATGATATTGAATTTGATATGCTCGTTCATAACTGGTTGGTCAATGTGCTTTGCGCTCTTATACAAATTTATGTTTTTCAGTGGTTTTGGCATAATTTCATTGATATTCAATATTCATATTTATAACATATAAAATTACCACTTTGTAATTGTATTGAAATATTAAATTACTTGCTATGACTAATCATTAAGAATTTTATGTCACATAAGAAACATTTTACTGTCATGTTCAGTTAGTGGATAGCAAAAATAGGATATTATTATTTATTGGTCTTTTCATAAGTACGCGCGTTCATATTGCGATATTTTTTATAAAATTTCCTTATATTATACGGCCATAACTTGGCTTATTATGTTTATGGATGCAATACACCTAGGTATTTGAATAAAGTCAACCTGGCTTAATACAAACCCTGTTACTAATTAGGTGAGTTAAATATGCAGTCAGTGCACATTTCCGCGCGGTGAAATAGGTCGTACGAGTTACGGTTCAATATTGAACAAAGTACTTATTCATAGTCTTTCATCGCCGAATACGGTCACACTTTAACTATTAATGATCGTTCATTGTTCGCGATCAAATTGAAAAGAATAGCTAATAAATAGTTCGTTCGCGTATTGTAAGGATAGTCGAAGTGTTCTCAAGGCGGTGTTCGATATGTTCCAAATTCGGATCTACACGCGGTTGCCGGTCAAGGCTGTGGAGGCCCGCAGTCCGCATCGCTTGTCGTATTCGACTTGGCACGTCACCAGCTTGGCGCATTGATATAATGTCAAAGATAGCTTCAAGCTTCATCATAGCTTCAAGCTTTAACTTAACTCGTAGAGGTGATGGAACTTTGTAGATGTCGATTCCGGCACAAATGTCGCCACGCATTGTAGCATTTGCGATCTGTATTGAAATATGTCACATAGCTGATTTACTAATGTCAAGTATTTTACTCCAATCAGGCGGTTTTAGTGAATTTAAAGTAACTTCCAAATGAATACGTCACAGTCTACGATTTCTACTGTCTGGCAATATAATTCTATTGACGCTTTCGAGATCTCGATGTGGGCGTTGTTGATAAACATGCCACACCATTAAATCCTACTCGAAAGCGTTGGAATGTCGTTCATTTTTTTATGTTTCCGACAATTCAGTGTATAGTGCTAAATAAGCCGGAAAGGATATGTAGAGTAACGACGACAAATAGGCTCGTTAACGCCACGTGCTACAATGACGGTTATTTTTCGAGGACGTTCGTATAGTAAAAAAACTAGACAAGGAACTCGTTTTAAATGATCGGAACTGCCTGCGGTGTTTTATTTTTGATTCGCTTGTTATAATAGTATTCGATAGAAACAGCAATAGCAATCTAGTATTAGAAAAGCCTGTGATGAATGGGATTTTGATATGGCCATTCTATTTAGGATTGACCTTTCTGACGTCTATGAATTGATAATGTGTCGTGTTGTGAAATATGGAACGATAACACAAAGGATTGTGAAGCAACAAACTGCAGTCATGAACATTGTTAGAACGGAGCTTTCCCATGACATTTTACATACTCGATATATGTTGCTTGTAAGTTAATCAAAATGAAGCGTATAAATACTGAAATAAATAATAAATAGATGAGTTTAAAGGTTTAAAGGTAAAAGAACTCTTTGTGGGTTGATTCCGGCAACACCATCGCCACACCATTTTTTTTAAAACACGCTTTCTACACTAGTAGCCCCGCACTAGGATTTTCTCTTGTGTCGCGGGTGCCATGGACACAAAAAGACGAATACACAAACACTCAGACCCAGATCAGTAATCTGAATTAATCATTCAGGTGTCTGTCTGGCCGGGGATCGAACCCGGAACCCATTGCGCGTCAGACCGATGTGGTGACCGCTCTGCCACGCGGGTCGTCTTCAGGTATTTATACGTCCTTTGAGACTGTATTTAAATTAAAATCACTAACAGCCTTAAAAACAAACAAACTTAAAGTGAATAAAGTACGCGTGTAACATAATATTACCTGCAAGAACTACTAAGTTTAGAAAAAATATTACCCACAGTTTACTCTTTTGCAATAAGACATGTCGTTAAAAGGATAGAATAAATTTTGTATCGGAATATTGATGTTTTCCGGGACGCGCCATATTGACAGAGCCATTATTATGGTAAATGTACATCACGTACGAGTAGATAAAACGCGACTTAGTAACCAATACAATACCTTATCTATGTGCCTCACGGAGTACCTCTCATTTTATCGTGAATTGCAACAAATAACTGCGATAACAACTAATAAAGAGTTACGTGTTCATTGACGTCAAACTGTCATTTTGATACCTGCGAATGTTTATCGGTCTATCATCCATTCAGTCTAAACAGTCTAACTGAAACTATTATGTCTAAAACTGTGAGTTCGTTTCTTTGCTTGTTCGCTTGACGTGTTAACTACTGGACCTCTTATGATGTTTTTTTTGTGATTGACAAAACTTATAGAATTAAAAACTGTTATGTATTGTATTTTGTTACGCTACGATGACACGAGGAAGATATACAACGACAAAACCACAGACAATTATAACACGTGTACTATTTTATGTGAATTGATTGACACGTTATTTTATTTACACTTTTTTTATTTTTCTGTATCTCTATATCGAGTTAATCACGGGACCGCGATGTGATACGTCATTACAACTTAAATCTTCCTGAATATTTACTCTATGTAATATCTCTTGCGATCTTGCGTATCACGAGACATTAAAAATTTTGATATTCCTGTCAAACGACTTGTAAACGACGAAAAACAAACCTGAGTAACATTTTTTTTTATTATAACTGTACATAATGATAAGACAGACAGGCCACTTGATCGACAGTGGTCACTTACGCAAATGGACACTTGCAACACAGAAAAGTCGCCAATGCATCGCCGGTTTTGAAGGAGAGCTCTTTTTGCAACGTCACACAGGCACAATAACAAATAATTGTGCTATAGGTTTATAAGCAAGTTGCAAGAAATGGCTAAGCATACCATCGCATACGTAAATATTACAGTGACGGTATCGTAATTATCTATAGAAGTTTAAGGAAAAAGGCAAATTACGTTTCAATATCTCCCGTAGTCATGTTTATCAACTTATTTGATTCATTGAGTTTAGGTTAACTTTGCTTCAAAACGCGTGTCTGAAATATGATTGATTTATGTTTTAAGATCGGTGCGAAACTTAACAATACACAAGTCATCATTTATTTGATTCGTTTCCAACTTCCCTCATAATTCATTCACGAGATTAAGTACATAGAATCCTTTATTCGCAGCCTCGTCTCAGCATGTAGGCCAGGGTTGAGTAATAAATGACGTCGGAGCAACGACGCATCGGAGTTTAATTATAATGCTTGGCAGACAGGAAGCCTTATATAAAAACCTAAGCTGAACATAAATGTAACCGAGTTACGTCACGCTAGTCACACAGTTAGCGGGGATAAAATAAGACGTCTATACGATACGGGGAACGCGACTGAGCACCGATCAATCTGGGTTCTAATAGCAGTGTCTGACCTAGCCGGCGCCAGAGCGGCCGACGCACCCCGACACCACACAGACGGACTATATAACCGATTTGTTCAGGGCTGTGCGAACTGAAAGACTATTTACAAGGTTGCGATAAGTTACAATGTTGTTTTACTCAGCGAATGTATAGCCTTTGCAATTACTTTAGGAAGCAGTTTCGAGAGGTTTAAGACGCATTGTGTTGGTCGTAATGTTAAATTATTGCGAGACTAAAACCCAAAAATGTATTCGTAATTTACTAAAATTTTAGAAACGAATAATATTTAATTGATCACGTTTCCTTTTCCGTTTTTTTCAGGAAGTAATTTATCAACATCCACTTTTTTATCTCAAGATACAAGATATAATGTCACATGTGTTCAAACATTAAATTCCCGTTTGTTAGACTTCGTCATTCAATATTGGCTTTAAATTGTCTGCGATCACGAGTCGACCAGTGTGCAAGAAAAGGCGTTCGTATTGTTTACGAGTAAATATCATGATTAAAAATAAAAATAGAATGTTTCGCGTGTGCTGAGATTCATTGTACAATACAAGCAGACTATTAGTAATAAATCGTAAAAAGAAACTCGACTTTATGTTATGGATATTGCAGTCTATACGCCTACTATGAACTCGTTACTAGGAGCCTTACCTGAATCGGTCATCTTACAGATGTGTTGCTATCTGCGAGGGTAATCCTCGCAGATAGCAACACATCTGTAAGATGATTGGAAAAAATTACATCAATGTGTCTGTATAATAGTTAGGAAATGTCATGATGATGCTAATAGATGGGTTTTAAAAATATATTTAACGAAAAAAGCTATGGAGATTATGTTACCTGTCATAAAAAATGGCTGTAATATTCCTATAGATATATAAAATATATCATATTACAGCGTACACCGAAATTTATTGTTATTACCCGAAAAATCTCTTTTTGGCTTTAGAATCAAAATAAAAAGATAATGATGCTTACCTTTCTTACCATACTCTTTCCAACTATGCAACTACACGAATTATGCTTGTAAAGAGCAGCTGTAGACTTGTTGGTTGATTGATTTTTTTTATAAGACGGTATGTGACCACTGCTACCCATGGACATCAGTACGAAACTTCACACAGAACAGGGATTCCATCTGTCAATCACAGATACGTTGTTATACCCGAGGACTAAGATGGTTGCCTCATATGAAAGTGAGCGTGTAAATAACTTGCAAACAATTATTGTCATTAAATCATTTCAGACCATGCATCACAAGTAATGTTTCCCTGTATTCTCTCATTTAATTTTGCATCGGCCGTAGTTTATGTTCGAACTGCGTTAGGTATGCCTTAAATATACAAATGAGCAGACGAACCATTAAAGTGTAATGATGCACGCAGTGAGTCACTCTCAAAACATCTTTGTGAAGAACTGACCAGATTTATGCGCTCTTACAATGACTGTAATAAATTTTACAAAGATTTATGTGACCTTTTCCGTAGCTTACTCTTTCTGGGTGTGATTTTTATGTATTTTCCTAAAAGGAATCTAATTTAAAGGACGTTTCGTTTGGTTTTAACTGTGGAAACAATTTATTTTTGTTTCCCTGGATGCAGTCCCTTTACTCACCTGAGATCAAGTCTGGACCGTACTCCAGTGTGAGTTTCTTGTTTAAGATATTTTCAATGGATCCAAAGACTTGGAATTTATACGTAATACAGTCGAAAAGAGATCGATAAGAAATGTTAGCAAAATGTCTGCCAGGGATTGTTACCCACCTTTCCACCACCATTTGAAAACAACTTTCCTATTGAGTCGTCAATAGGAAAGTTGTTTTCAAAAATCCTTTCATTGTTAAATCAAATCTAACACACGCATAAATTAATATCAGAAGTGAGTCAAATTAGCATTGTCTAGGACTAACCAACTTTACAAGCTGAAATATAATACTCTACACTCATAGTCCTACACAAGGACTTTTCTGTGTAGAAAGTGCCGTGGACACACAGACAAATACCCAGATACAAAACAGAAATTGAAGTTCATCACTTTGGTATCTGTTTAGCCGGAAATCAAACCCGGAACACACTACGTTTCAAACCGGTACGTGTGTGAAGTTATCACTAGACTATCATTAGAGAACTCGTGAGTAATGAGTGCAAATACACACGTGTCATTCTCGTTAGGAGATAATGAAAGCATTATGACGGTCGCCATCTCGAGCTATCGAGGCAGACGTGAGGATCCTACGCACGAGTGTGATATTGAATTCTGAGTACTTAGCTCTATAGGTAGGTACTTGAGTATAAGACAACTATTGGAAGTGGCTGTATATGATTACAACATAAATGCCATTTTCTGGCCTTAATGTATTTTTATTTTTGCTTTTTGTTTTTTATACGAGTGTTGAGTACGTTTCTTCACGTACCTTCCTATGTTTTTCGTTAAATATACATAGTAAGGGATAATGTGAGGAAAAGATAGGCATACGCTTATGGATGTGTAAGTACAATAGGTGTATTACTCACGCATCGAACTCATAGTACAATCAACACCAAATATCATTGCTAGTCATTGAAAAAGACTGGTAGAGATAATGAATAGTTAATCTTTTTAATGGACTGGAATTTTAAAATATATCTGAATATAATTAAATCTTAAAGTGAAACAAAATTAGAAGATTTAATATACATATAAGTGCCAAAAAAATCCGAAACAGCTCTAGGCATTTTTTTTATTTTGAAAAAAAAAATACGTATTTTTTACCATTTTATGTGAAATGCTCTTAATGCATTAAAATCGATATTCGTATACATCAAAAATGAACGCATACAGTCAATGATGTAAAACTTTCATAATGAAATTCGTGAATTTATGATAAATGAGCCCTTACTCATTACAGAGGCTTACAGTATGGCCAACTTAACACAGCCAATCAATTAGTCGTTGTTTCATCTGTGAAATGCTCCTTGTTCATGCTAAAGTTGGTAGTCCTGAGCCACTCAGTAGCAGACGACGCGTGGCTTATGTCTTTCGCTCGTTATCCAATAACGTTTGTTTATTGACACGCAGCTCGCATCTCAGTAGCGCCAGACCCTCACCAGTTGTTATATGTACTGTTATAAGAAAGAGTTTTTACATGAAAATAAACAGGCACCGACAGATTGGAATTAGTCTATGCGCGCTCTCTCTATGAAATCTATAGTCTATTTGTCTCTGAAAAAGTTAAAGGATAGATCAAATGCCTGCACTTTGACCACAAGTTTTTAAGCATAACCTTTGTTGTGCGTAACTGCAACGAAAGTACTGGGTCAACGAATTCTGCTACGAAAGAGCTATTAAATAATGCTGTCAAAAGTTTCAGTAAGTTATAAGGTGTTGTGTCATATTTGTGGATAATGAGTAATAGGTAATTCTCAGATAGATGAAATATGAAGCAAACTTTGATTTTGATAAATAATGTTGCCAACGTAAGAGCAATAATAATGAGCCGACATAGTTTAAAAAAATGTTTGCGTTCTCAATTTTCATCATAAGGTGCTGTTAGAAGTTCACACACTTGCAAGGTGTATAAAGTTAGTTGACGGGTATATAACATAATCCAAAGATGACAGGGATTAATCAATTAGGTAGACTGCATGTTAATATGCAGCTATTATATGAAAACAGTAGTGATAAAAATGCGGATAAGTTCAAGTCAGCCTGGTATAGACAGGGTTCTGTTCATAAAATAAAAAATAAACACATAGAACATTTGACCTCAGGAAATTTAAAAATGTTGTCCATTAACCATTCAGTCCTCAGTCATCGTTTGGCATGTTTATATTGGAATATGTGTTTTATGCACAGTATTATTGAAATCAAGGGGTACATTTTTATCTATTTTATTAAATAATTAAAAATGTCGAGAATAATATTATAATAAAAAGTATATCTCGGACATCGTAACATAACCTCACAACACCACCTTTCATGTCATGTGTCACACAGTAGAGCCTGAACAAAATACCCAATTTGCCCCTTGAAAGCCAACCACTTTAATTTTTTTACGTTACATGTCTGTGTTTGGTTAACAGAAATTCATATGTATACCAAATTTCAACTTAATGGGTTCAGTAGATTCGGAGCAAATTGGCTGTGACGGATGGTCATCAGAATCAGGTATGTTTTGTCGAACGGACCCTAAGAAATATGTCACGAATAATTTGTGATTATAATGTGAGAAATTTAGATACAAAACGAGATCTATTTATGTTTTCATATTTTATTTACCTTCATATATGAATTATATCTACTTATTATGGACAAAATAAGTATCCGTTGAATCATAATTATATTTAAATTACAGTAATAATTAAATACACGCTTAGTTCCAATATTTATAATCGTTAATAATTTTATAGCATTAATAATTGATTTGAAGCATAATAATTGATATACAAATCAGTAGGTAAAAACCATGGTTTAATTCATACAACAATTACTTTTTATGTAACTTCTAAACCGCAACATGTATTGGTCCAGAAGCAATTTTTTTGCCAATATAAACCAAACTTTTACATCTTATTGTTCGAAACCGCAGTACAATGTCCGTGTAGTTGTTCGCATAAACGACTAATTTAAGTAAATATTCTTGTAACTTGTTCAATGGTTTATTTGGCAGTATTTAATGTTTTTGCGTGTACGCAGATTTAATAACTGAAGCGATTTTGATAACAGGAGATAAAGTATTAACAGAGCCGATCTAAAATATCGTAAAAAATAATACAAATATTCCGAACCAATCAATTGCCAAAAAATTTTGAAACAATTCTAATGTAATAATCAATTTCCGGTAAATAACAAACTTACTTAACTAAATAGATGTCATTACTAAATGATTTATTATTTGAAATTAAGTTCTTAAAAAATATCCCATACACACTCCCTAAATCTCGACCAAAAATTAACGAGAACAATAATAACAAATCATCGAAGTGCCGACAGATAAAGATGGCCGCGAATTAATAAAGTTAGGTTTAAAGGCGCTAAAGCCAAAGCAGTAAAACATTTTTAAATAAAAAAGTGCGTGCCGAAATTGAGACATAAAACTAGTTAAAGTTACAATAAAAGCTAACGTAATTTCCTAAACTAAAATGCATAACTCAAGTGCCTACGAACAATTCCAAAGGTCGAGCAACATGTTATCACATCTATTATAGAGGCTTCCTAAAAAAATATTTGCCAAAGTACCAAAGAAAAGTGGTCATACATAATTCATGTTACAGTCGATACGAGGAAGGGACCAAAACATATGATATAGTGTCAAACGATGAACATAAAAGTCACAGGGTACGCGACATTACTCAAACCGTTCTCCTAAAAAAATCTTTGACATAAAAAAAAAAAAAATATTGAGGGTTAAAAAATGCAAATGTGACGTCAATAGAAAAAGATATGCAAATATTACACTTCGACTATTTAAGTATGGGAATACATCTGTACTATAACAAAAGTTTCCTTAAAAATGTATTACAAAAAAAAAGTAGAAATTGAGTGTCAAATACGAAAATACAAATGTAACGCCAATAGGAATGGGTAATTAAATAAGACATTTCGACTATTTATGTATACGTCTATGCTGAAACTACAACGAATGCTTTCTGAAGAAAACGCTAGAACTCGATCAAAGGATTGTCCAAACCGTGATTGCCCAAACCGAGACGCACAATTTCAGTGCGTACGAATATTCGAAAGCACGCGATCACGGTGCATGCCGAAACAGTGACAGTTGTGTTGCGGTAGGTCGGGCGCTCCGACTGCATTCCGTGCAGCGACACGGACGCTCCCACTAAATATAGCTCAAAGTGAACGAACGCGACGTATCGCGTCCTCGCTCGTCCACTGCGAATAAATCCTTTCCCCCGGCGGCCACAGGGTTGGCCGTTTTTGTAGAATCACTGTCTTTGTTTAACGCAGCTGTCAGCTGAGAACTGCAATTTTCCTTGACACTTAATATTGTTCAATCGTATGTGTTGTGTCAAACTTTACGTAATAGTATTGAAACTCTTCTATTCCTCCGACATTACTTCGCTACATGTTGTGACCGGGTTTCGGGAGAAAACCACGTGACGTGCATGCATCGGCTGGACTGCATGTCCGTCTATTATTTCCATCCTATCACAAGTTTAGTACACAAGAAAATTGCAACCTCTTATACAACTAAACCGAGCAATAAGAGGAATAGTAGTCACCGTCACCTTTTTAACACCAGAGGAGCTAACGCCTCAGGGGCTTTTAGAAGAACTCTTTTTGCTTCTTTTAAAGTCTCGAGTAAGCGTTGCAGAAATATTTCAGGAGAACTTCAGCTAGCAGCAGTTAAAACGACCAAGCTAAACAAAACTAGTACTGTCACAAGTCCAATTAATGTAGAACCATTGCCTTCAATGAGTTGTTTATAGATGAATAGGGGCCTGAGCACGTTCCTAAGGCTTACAACATAAAACCGAGTGAAGTACTGCAAAAAGCTGCAAATGATGGAATATCGATTAACTAACTACGTATACACTCTTTGAGGTTCACGGCTACGAAGTACTGCAAATAAATTTATACCCTGGCACCCACAGTGTTGAGAGTTACAGCGCTTTTACAGAAGCTTAATATTTATTAACGCTTAAACGCTGTCAGTTAAAAAATATCGTGTTTGGCGGATTTTATGATCATTGTTTACCTTGCGTAAAAAAATAAATACGATTTTTATAAAAATGAATACTGAAACATGTAAAACTTTGAAAAAAAAGAATAAGAATTTAAAGAACAAAATGTCTCTCAACAAAATGATCTCTTCAACATCATATAAAAATACTAAAATGGAAACGATCTTTTCGCAACATACACATCATATACATGTTATGCAAAAATGGTTATCAATCACATATCATCCTTGTATGAACTTAACAAATGGCCGTCGCACGCTTAGACAAGCGCGACTGATTGCGGCAAGGAGACGTTTCGTAGCGATTGCGAGTCGACAAATAAACGTATATTAAGCGGCGACGATCAGTCGATTAATCATTTAACAAAAAAACTCTACGACATTTTTATCCATTTTTAGGATAGTTGGAAGATATTAATGTGTGTATAATCACCGTAATAACCATTTAAATGTTACAAACCACGTATTACACAAATTACATTAGATAAACCTAGTTAAGCTCAATTATATTCTCTTTTTTAAAACCCCAGGATTTATATCAAATATACGTTATTACACTGAACATTGATACTAATTTCTATTTATTTTAAAAAGGGATTCTAAATACAAATTATTACTTCTACTATATTCTACTATAGCTCCAGAATACACATTTTGACACAAAACATAATAAACAATTAAAAGAGGTGTTAGTGTGCGTGGCGAAATATAAATATCAATCGCAAAATATGTCTAAATATTGCAATTAATTTCAATAATCAGTAGTACTTTTGTACTTAATCTTTTTAATCAGTATTTGAAGAGTTAACTATTATTGTTATATCCAAAAATGCAAATAATATTTAAGCTCCATTATTCGTAAAGTACAAATTTGAAGAGACATATGACGATTAATAAAATAACGAGACAAGGGTTTGTTTTATAACTGGACTAGCCGTAGATGATTACAATATAACAATAACAATTGGTTACCAAATATAACTCTATGTATCTAAACACTACGTGATATGTGAAGATTTCATGATCAATATATCTAATTTGACGCGACAGATGGACGCGTCACAACGGCAATCTGACAGCGATAGAAACAACTTATTTACTTATCGAACACATTACCGTAACATATAAGGGAGCCATAACAATTTAATTCCAAACATGACTACTTATCAACTGTCTACGTCATAGGTGAAAATTACATGATCAGCAAAATATTGGTCACGTCAAAGCGTCGATTGACGTGGCAGCTAAACTTATAACTTCTTATCGGACGCACTAATCATATGTTACACGGAGCAATAACAATTGAATTCCAAATTTGACTCTGCGTACGAAAGACTCACGTGATACGTGACGATTTCATGATTAGCTGGACGCGACAGATCGACGCTTTACAGCGGTGATTAATGCCACAATGACAGAAAACCCTTATTTACTTACCGGACCGCTAGCCTTAGGTTACATGGAACAATAATAATTTAATTCCAAATAACATTCTAAATACTAAAGTTCCACGTGATATGTGAACATTTTATGATCAATATAACTAATTGGAAGCGACAGATCGACGTGTCACAGCGACAAGGACAGCTTATTTACTTAAAGGACACGCTAATCATAGGGTCCAATGAAGCGATAACAATTGAATTCCAAATATCACTTTCTGTACCAAAATTCCGCGTGATATGTGAGGATTTCACGATCAGTATAACTAATTGGACGCGACAGATCGACGCGTCACAGCGGCGATTGACGCGACAGCGACAGGGACCGCTTATTTACTTATCGGACACGCTAACCGTATACGATAACGGAACAATGAGAGTAAACCGGCCGCGCAGATACCTACAACATTAGTGTACACTCAGATATGCTTATCTCTTAGTGTCAATACTCTTTTGTACCAGAGATATGGGAGTCTATTTGCCCTTAATGCGTCCAACGCATTCTTTAATGTTGAATAACCTCATGACAATGGCCTGATCCATTAACTACTTAGATGGTGATTTGGTACTTCGACAATTTTATCTTCATAAAAACCAGACAAATTACAGGCTAGGGATGGCGATCTGTGATAAAAACGATCAATACTTTTTGTTCTGATGTACAATTTTGTACAGATCCGGACCAGTTTTTGACTTAAATATTTCTAGAATGGTTAATAAGTGCCAAAAGTTCACTTTAATCATGTATTCTAACAAGTATCTGTTTATTAAACAATTTAACAATTAGATCCTATAGGGTCCCTGTAAGGGTATTTTTTTTGCAAATGTAAAACCCAAAAAGGCTAACATCTTTTCATACTACAAGAGAAAGAGAGTCAATCAAGAGAATAACTATTCCGGATTATGTGAAACGATCATCCGGAATAGATTAGCAAACAAGTTATTTATATTAAGAATCGTTTACCGGTTATTGATGATTATCATATGTTTAGTACAGTATTTTTTCTCCCAATTTATGTCAGACGCAAATTTGTACTTTAAACACTACATAGTTTTTGCACAGATACAGATAGGTATATTACATGAATAACAAATTAGTTCCAAGAAATGTTATTGTTATTCTTGCGTGGAAAAAAAAACAGATAATTTATGCAAGCCGTTGTTACTTACCAATAGATAATCTAGGTAAGGTTGTGTTTCTAATAATAAACTTTTTTTGTATAAATAATATTATAAAATACGAGCAATTAAAATTATATAAAAGTAATGATGCTGAAAAAAATGTTTCACTTGGATGAGATCTAATAAGAAAAGCTTTCTTATCCGTTTTCTATTTCCTCTATAAAAAATAAAACAAACTAATTTATTTTCTCGGCCACTAATAGAGTTTATCTTGAACATTGAGATAAGAGTGAATACGCTAATTATCGTAATGTTAATGAAATTTAAATAGAACTTTTGACCTTTGGTCTCATCGAGCATGTTTGTGATATGCATTTACATAATTTATGATACTACGAGAACGCTTCCCGTCGGGTCACATAGTAGCGGGTTTTTGTCTTCATACAATTTGCAACGAATGAATTTTAAGTAGACAAGACGTGAATGAAGAGGTATTTTCCCATACCGTAATACGAAAAGATTTTGTGATACCTCATATTGACGTAATTGAAATATTGAATGAACGAAGAAGATTATTGTATATGAAAGAACAAGATTACAAGATTATTGTTCTTAATGTAAAATTAAAAATTATTAACAAATAACGTTTTATTTTATAGGTAGATGTTCAAATTTTTATTTTTTTATGGATTTGCAAACGTTTTATCAGTAACTGTTCCACTGACTCTCATTCTGCGAAAATTATGAGGAAAACGTATAAATTTTAGTTTAGGGGCGTAACAGAACGAATTACTTTTATTTTTTACTGTAGAGTGTAAAGTATTTTTACTGAACTACATGAAGTATTTATACGAAATCATTTCTATGCATATTAATTTACTCTGTTGTATTACGTAGGCATTACATTACTAATCTCTTAAATCGCGTCATTGTTACTGCAAATATTTGGGTGAAACGTTGTTCTGTGACAAATTTAAAAACAATTAAGGATCTGATGTAATAGATTAAATATTTGCGCGTTTTACTTTGTTTCGTTTTTATACACGCTTGTAATAAAGTTTGTTTGATGTCCGAGTTGGATCCAAACTTTTGCGAATTGTTTGAAAGTTCGAAATTGTTTCGAATATTTTCCCATTTTAGGTATTTAGGTTACTTGCCTAATAAGATTTCGCTAAATCTTGGTAATACTGAGTATAATAATTTCAGATAAAATATTTTTATTTCCTGTGCCTAGGGCGAAAGGACTTAAATCTCAGAATATTATATTTTTGGTAAGTAGTAATATTTTAATTAAAACATAATCGCGGTTACTCTTTTAATTAAATACGAGATTGAATGACTAAGCGCTGTATTTGAGATGTTTCAATAAAAAGTTTATATCACGCATAAATTAAATTGAACTTAACAAGAAATTCATTCACGCGTATATATGTAATCACGTGGTAATATGTTATTATGTATGTATGAATAGCTTGTCAGTAATCTTAAAATAAAATTCTTTATACCATAGAGTGTAGAAAGCTCAACGCTCCAATGGCTACCGTAGCTCGTTTATCAGCACGACCTTCGCAAGAGCAGATTGATAAGAGATAACAGACTCCGTTGCCGTAATACCTATTGATAGTGAAACACTAATTTTATCTATTCGCTTTTTGTTTCCTGGCACTGGAATCGTTAACAATCGCTTTATATAATAGTCCACGAACACACGCAGTAGGTCCATAATTACTAACTTAATTTGTATGATTACGTAGTGTAGAGTATGTATGTATGTTGTAAATCATATAACAAGTGAGCGGCGGGCGGCGGCCGACGGCGGCGGCGGCGGAACGAGGCATGCATTTTGCGCAAGAGTGCAGCCGACGGGAAGTCAGCTGTCGCTGCCAGCGAGTACTCCGGGAGGGGAGCTGCCGCATCATGCCCACGTTAACTTACTTGCGTTCATTACACATATCACTCTACGGCTTGTTTTGATTACCGGCTCGTATCCATTCTTCACGACCGATTTTCTGACTCATAACATGAAACCGTTTTCCGCGGCCGAGCGGGACTGGCCGGCCGCCGCTCGTTATTGCAGTAAGCCGACACTATTTATCAACAGGCTCGTTGAACTTCTCGTCGTGGCATTAATGTGGCTCCTCGGCGAAATCGCCGACCATTGGCAACCGATAGGGATCCGCGAAACGCACACACGATCCATCGGGAACTGATTCGCGAGCGACTCGAAATAGACACGTAAATTGGTGACGAGCGCGTGCATGCAGTGATCGATCGCACTCACCGTGCGCTCGCAGGCAATAGGCGCGCCGGTCAGCTGAGCGGTGGTCCGGTGTGACGTGCTAGGCACTCGCGGCCGTCACCGACTGCTGCTGCGGCGAGGGAACGGTCCGCGCCGGCCGGCACTGGGTGACGATGCACTGCACGCGGCTCGCTCGAGCTCCGGCTTCGGATCACGGAGAGCACACACACACGGTCTGAATGCGTCAAGCGTAGGTGACTTGCATCGCGTCTCTCGCGTACTGGCGGCGAGAGTGTCGGCGAGCGACTGAGTACCGGAGCCGCCGTAGCGCGCGGGGGCCGCCGTCGGCACCCGCGCCGCCCCGCGCCGCCCACTTCCTCCGATGAATGACAATAATGGAAGACGTTCAACTCGCCCGCAAACCGAATAATATGAATCATTGCATTAGGGTGCAGCCCCGCCCGAGTCCGGCCCGCAAAACTCGAGCCCGCGCCACGCCACCGTAAATATTCATGAAGGGCCGAAGCGAAGTGTGCTCCTGCAACTGAACTTTGAAAAACCCAGCAGAAGTACAACCCGACGTTCTTTTATGCAGTTAGTTGCAAATAATGTCCTTACTTATAACGCAGACAGTATTGCAGCGTTGTCGGGACACTCGGACTCTACGTAGAGTTTGCAATTAACAGGTTCACATGGCAGACGGTGGTTGGTGTGCGGCGCGCTTGTGACGCCACTAATCTTATCTGCGCTAATCTAATCCGGCGCGACGCCCTCTCTCGTGTTTTCTTCCAATTGTGTCCACTCAAGGTAAATTAGAGGTTCTCTCCTGGGAGTCCTGGTGCAAGATGATAGAGTTCGGTGTACTTTTAAGAAACACTTACAAAAATATATTGCTTGCATTATATATAATATCCTAATGGCAATTCTTGAACGATACTATACCTTCAGGATACAGGTGCAACCAAGGCATGTGTATGTTAAACTTTACCTCTCAATTTCACCACGTAGTTTCTTTAACAGAGACAGCTTTATTATAATTCTTAAATCATAGAGAAATTATGAAATTTGTTTAGCACATTTTACTGATAACGGCGTACCAACGTTAAATGTGCGAATCTCAAGGCAACACGCCCTTGCAACTATGTCATTAGCGGTCAGCCATCCAAGGAACGAAAGCCTTTGCTTATCCTGATATATCGTTTGCAAAACATTTGCGTCATTTGCTGTATGTATAGATGTAGCATAGTATATATAGCTATATATGCTGAACAAAGAGTGCCTATAATAAATGTATGAAATAGTTTAAAATTTATACTTTTTTATCGACACTCATATTTTTTTCGTTAAAGTAAGGATTACTTACATTTAAATCTTGCATACACACCAACTGAAATCCCTATTTATAAAACTTGCAAGAATCTGCCTGCGACATTCCAAACTCCCACACGTTGAGCTTATTAAAAGCATACCTGATATTACAGTTGACAATATTTACAGAATAAGCAATCCAAACATAAATTGGAGCAATAAATGTGATTCTGGAACTACCATAAAGTAATATCAGTCGTGTAAAGGTTAAGCAGTTAATGCGAGGGTGTCTGGCGAGCCGACTTGCGAAAAATTGGACATTAAGAACAACGTCCCGGCCGCTGTCGCGATACGGCGAGCTTTATTTTATTTTGTCGGATCCAAAGGCCGCGTCGCACGATGAAGGCACTAATATTTTGTCTTTAGACTCAGTGTGAAACAAGATAGCTTAAGTTATCAGATCCACGTGGCAAAGTGGTCACTATACCAGTCGGACACGCAGTTACAGGTTCGTTTCGCGGTCAACTAGTTCTAAATTATGAAAAACTCTGTTTTGAGTCTGAGTGTTGGTGTATTTATCTTAGTATATTCCCGCCGCATCCACAAGCGTTATTCAATTATTTATTCACGATTAAGATACGACAACACATAAACAAATTATTTCAACTAATGACTTAAGATAAATGAAGCTACGTCAGTCTATCTTAATATAAACCGTCTAATTTGACGGTCACTATCTCAAGCTAGAGCCGGTAATATATTCATAATCTTCATTGTACGGGATGCTGTATTGAAACGTATGATCTGCGATATTGTAACATATAGTATGAGTCAACTTAATATATATTATGAGTATTTCTGCCCAACATATCTACATAATTAATTAAATCTCGAACATGTCTGCGTTGATCGTAAGCACGACTACGTGTTGTTATTCGACTTTACCAAAGTGCTTAAAATATTTTTTATTTTTACTAATATTATAAAGCAGAAGGGTTTGTTTGGTTGAACGCGCTAATCTCAAGAAATACTGGTGCAAATTAAAAAAATATTTTTGTGTTGAATCTTCAATTTGCTGTGTAAGGCTATAGGCTATATAACATTACGCTATATTTGTTTTTTTTTTCTCTTCCAGTAGCGGGTGAATCCGCGAGGCACAGCTAGTATATGATAAAATGTATTTTATGTTAGTCTCCGTCCATCACAATACTCTTTGCATTATTTTCATCTAAATCGGTTCAGTAGTATAACGATACACTCGCACAAACAGACACACAAAAAATTAAAAAGGTTTTTATTATTTATCGTACGAAACGTATGACGTTAGAAGATAGCAATTATTTTAAACCTTAATTATTTTAACCTGTGCGCCGCAGTTTTACCTGCAACTATATAAGAAAAAATAAACTAACATAGCGCGATGCTACATAACTTATAGCCTTTCTCAATAAATGGACTATTCAACACAAAAATATTTTTTCAATTGAAACCAGTAGTTCCTTAGATAAGAAAGTTCAAACAAATAAATTAAGTATTCTGCTTTATAATATTAGTTTAGATTAATGATAGACACATTTTTTATAGATAGTATCATCGTGTGTGACGGCTTAAAGTTCATCTCGTCTAGACCGGTTCACCCACGCCCACGCCCCGCACAGATTTCTGCATCTTGCAACCGACCCGCCATACAAGTTACTTTATTTCCCTTTTTATCCTTTTGCAACACGCCGTGATATTGGCCTCTCCGCGTTAATAGTGAAACGATTCGCCACGCAGCCTCCCTTTAGAAAATCTTCATAACCTCGAACTAAATCTGGATACCGAGCTCTTTAGCTGATTTGCAACTTGCATCTCCATTTAAGTTTTGTTTCATAAAATTTAAAGAATGAATTAATTTATCAATTATTCGTCAATTTTTACCACACCAACGATAATTGCCAAATATGTGTATTGTATAGGTATGTTTGGCTATATGAATGACGTTAGGCAACCTTACCAGAGCCATGAAATATTGGCGCTGCAAGCATTGAGCGTATTTGAGCTAATTTCATTTAAATTTACAAGCAAAATTTTGTGGCCTCATAAGATCTGACACATACATTTGTTCTATCGACCAATGCTGGCTTTCATTGCCAAACGAATGACCCTTGAAACGAATGTTTCGTTGCCTGAAGGCCTGAGGGTGATACTGATAACTTCTACGCTAATTTCACATTAAAAGTTTTGGGTCGCGTACTATAAATACACCGACTAGATTGCAAGTAACTAAATCCTTACCGGAAAATAATTTCAGTAACCGATGCTAGCCTCGACATGAACCCGGAACTGTCTATATGGCAGAATCTATATCTCATGGTCTCGCGTTTCGGTTGAAGGGTGTCTTACATATAAGGCGACAATCTTAGGCAGTAAGTGTCAACACTTTTGTAATGGGCTGCAAGTAAAAAAAAAACATGCTTTCTTCTCTCATAACCCCGCACTAGGATTTTCTC
>DWLI01000675.1:0-19415 GCA_018249915.1 Cecropterus dorantes dorantes | reverse complement strand
AATCCCATGCTGTCCGCTACTGAGAGTGGGCCTCCTCACAGAGAAAGAGGAGTTTAGGGCATAGTCCACTATAATTTGTGTGGATTGCTTAGTCTTCACATGCTAACAACAACTTTTTTAGGATCTGCTGTTAATATACAAATGTTCATGTCAGGGATTGAAGTCTTGGAAGCCAAAATAATAGACCAAATTTCAAACCAATAAGTTTTCACCATTTATCTGGTAAACAACCAGCTAAGGAATATTACAATTAAATATACCGATACAGTGATGAAGAATAATTTGGCAAAAAAGAAAGAATTTCTCTATTTTTATTGGTTCTATCAAGATACAAGCAAAGACCATAGTAAAATAGATATAATGGATTAGGGTAATACTATTGCAATTTTGTATATTTTCTATGATTTACAAGTAGCATATAAGCATGCAATCTACTTGATGATAAGTGGCCACCAATGGACATCTATAATCAACCCCAGTTTAGCCATACCTAAGATTGGCCTAAGATGAATGGATAATGATGCTAAAATAAATCAATTGACACTTCTAATGTCTATGTGAGAAAGTCTTACATAAGTATATCTTTACTGACATTTCAAACATGAAATTGGAAGTTAGCATTCTATGTTAATGTTTATTAAGGAATAAGTGTCGCAGTGGTGCTTCCAGGGTAGAACTACAATGGGTTCTATCGCCTACTATACATAGTACTTGAAGACAAGTGCCTGTACAAGAACAGTATGCAATTGTTCAAAATAATATCCATAGTGACCACAACCATCCAATATGAGGAGTTGACTAAGAAAAGTAAATAAAATATATATAAAAATGAATATAAATTGTAAAATAGGTTTTACTTGCAATAAAGCTTTAAAGAACAATTTGTTAAAAGTTTCATAACCATAGCAACATCCCAAAAAAGTAACTTATACATATTAATCAAAATATAGAAAAGCTATAAAATACTTATTTACCCAACCTGAAAACATTAGGTCTTTTTGAAAAAAAACCATACCCTGAATTATTGCCCTATCAAATAGAGTATCTTATTAATTCTGATTACAAAATTTAGTATGCAATCATGCATATCACAGGATATAAAATTAAAATTCTACTGAAGGAATTAAGGAAAAGCAAAATGCTAAAACACTTATAAACAATGAAGAACACAAGACTGTGTAACATCTTATAGGAATGCTTTACACATAAACTGCCCTAAAAGTAAAACATCCCTGACAAAACTTATGATTGTTAGTATAATTATCCATAGCAACCACATCTCTAGAAATTTGTTGCTTATTTCATATTGTTTATGGAAATTTACTTTATAAAGTTGCAAATTTACTTGATGAGCTTTCAAATTTAACAGAATAATTAGGATAGATATTGACTTACCTACACTAATCATACCTTAGTAATTTTTGTGTAGTACAACATAACACAAAAAACTAACAAAACAGCAAAACACCTTTTACAAGGTAAAAGGTACATTTTTCCAAAAATAAAAAATGAGATGTCTCCAATTGAATTGTATATCAACCGTAACATATTATTGTTTATCTTAATTAGTAACAAATTATAATTGTATAATCAGTAATTACCGCCAATTACATCAACTTGGTTATGACTAAAAATAGAAATATCTGACTTTCATTTAAACAAGTAATTCCACCCTACGGTACACCAAACATTGCTTAAAAGGAGCGGTTTTATTAAACTTTTAAGTCATACAGTAACTTATACTAATTAAAACAAAATTATGGTCCGATTTAAAAGTGAAAGTAGAGACTAAATAAGTTGACAAGGATTACACACACTAAAATAAAATTCAAAGGTAAAATAATACGTACTTTGCTAAATTCTACACAGGACGCAGTACCGAAAGCAACTCTCTCATGAAAAACGACAAGTTCCATTTACTTAAAATATAATAAACACAATCACTACTCATGTAAGTACACTCAAACTTCTAGCTAGTTTGCTCGCTTGCAATGCAGTTTGACTTTTTGACAGACAGACATTTCATAGTCGCACATAGTTTACATATCTATGGTCACAAAATGACATAGTGTTTTATCTATGGTAACTCAAGAGTCCTTAGTATATATGGATATTATAATTTATATTGTTATAATAAAATGATAAGCAAGATGCTGTAACAATGTTACGGTACCTAGATTATTTTCTGACTATCTGTTGACTTTGCTTTACATACAATAACTTCAAGCAATAACACCCAAGATGGTCTTGCAATTAAAGTGTTTAAAAAAGTTCTACTACCTACCTATGTACTTGTAGTATGTACACTACATTATTGTGAATTTCCGGAGTTAATAACTCGGACTGCTGTTCCTTGGTAATATGAATTCAATAAATACTTTCTTAGTGAAATTCTACCTAGCTATATACTCATAAGCTCATCGCTCTATTTTACTGAAGACAACGAATAACGATATGAACCAAATAAAACAGAACTAACCGGAAAAGACTTAATTATCGATTAATTGTAATCTTATCACTACGAAGTTTTATTGGTTGCTGAATCAACAAGATTATAAATATATCATATCAACCTGCATAATTTATGTTTACTCGGCTATTTAGCACGTTTAATAATTAAAACCATCAAAATATGCTCATTAATGCAGTCAACTCACTTTGACACAGTAACATTCGTAACAAGCTATATTATCAAGTATGCGGAGAAGTAGGAAGGCGGAATACTGCGACTAGTATGCGTATACTAGTCGCAGTATTCCGCCTTCCTATTTATTAATTTCATTTTACTGTCTGTCTTTTTAATATAAACAACAAAGGTTTAGATATTTATGTATAATCTATGATTTGAAAATAAGGTCTGTGTGATCTGTCAAATGTCATGTTAAAAGGTTTGTTAATTTGTTTGCTTCTGTTGAGTTGAGTTTGACTGTTTCATTGTGTTACTGCTGGCTACTTTTCGTCAGTGCTATTCGATCTGTTTGAACATTAAAAACTTTCATTAAAGATATTATTTCAGCACAAGACTTTCTCACATCGTTAAAAAATGAATATATCTATAGAAAAAAAGAGATCTGAGTGTCCAGCTTTGCCTAAAGGCTGGCAGAGAGAGGAGATCATACGAAAGACTGGACTCTCGGCAGGCAAGATCGATGTATATTATTACAGGTAATGACAATAAAACAATTTATTAGTATTTTACCCAATTAAAATTAAATTAAAGATGATATCGTTTCTATACATACAACTTTCATTAAGACATGAAGTGTCAATTATAGCCGGATATTGTTTTTATTTAGACTAAATAACAAGAGATATGATAATTAGTTAATTGATATTAATCACTTTGTATATATTATAAGAGTTAATCTACATTAAAGGTGAAGCTTAACAAGTAAAAATCTGCGATATAACTTCGAGACGCAGATTTCGCTCACTTGTAGTAAAATTAAATCGGTTGGTGGAAGTACGTCACGGAAATTTTGGATGTAAATATCCCAATTAAATTTAATCACACATTACACATCCATCACTAAACAATGGTTTAACAGCCGGAACTAACAGCACCAGCTGCGCTCAGCCGACCGGTCTTAGGTATAATGATTTTTCTATAGCCCAACAGGTAAAAAGTTTCGCAGTAAACCCGAGCTAGTTCGTTATCTCGGTGATAGTATGGACCTGTCGTGTTTTGACTATCAACAGGGTCAGATAAACACAATGCTCCTGTGCAAGGCCAAGAAAGCTCGAGCTCAATTTGATTACAGGTTCCCATATTGGTGTCATAACTTCTCTCACTTGTGTTGTGATCATTAGTGCAGTCCTGTGCTTTGTGTTACATTACGTATCTATAATGCTGGTTAGAGCTTCATAGTTGTCAGTGTGCCTTTAGTATTGATGTCGCACTAAATTGTATTTAAACAGTGATTATGTTTTACATTATGATTTTTTAATTAGTTGTCTAATGATGGTCATACATAATCAAGATATAATTTAATATTTTGTCTAGCAACTGCTCATAAAGGATACTGAACCATAATTTTTAAGTTCATATCAAAATAAAGATACATATATTTTAAGAATGAAACGCAGTACAATTTATTTCCAATTATAAGTGTGAGTATTTTATTTGTACAATTTACATATGAGATCAACCCTGAAGTATCATAAAAATTTGGCAATTTACTTGATTGTGTGTGTCCATTAAAAAGCATAGTCAGTGTTGCTGCATATAAATGTAGCTTGGACAGATATATGCACAGCTTAGTTTGATATGAATTACTTCTATTGTATCAAATAAAACAACTCCTTAACCACATTAAAAGCTTATATTTCACAGTGCTTTTGTGTATATGCAAACTATTGGAGTACTGAAAGCTTCATTTGACTTTCTTCACAAAATACATTTTTCACTATCTTCTAAAAGTTTTCAATCCAAATTTTTTAAAAATATAATGTTGTTTAAAAAAATTTGTTTAAAGTTATTGCTATTTGAATAATTGAATTATTATAGTCTGTATTTAGAATATGTCAATAAAGCTCCTTAAAGAACTTTCAACAAGCACCATCTATTTTCTACTAGCTGTATACTTGATTTTTTACTTATAGTACGTATAAAAGTCCTTGTGGACTTTCTAACATAAAAAGTATGAATTAATTATTATTTATGAAAAAATAACATTTACAGCAATTTAATGAATAAGTAAGAAAATAAGTATATAATCTACCATTAATATCATTCATTTTAATAATACATTTAGCATGATTAATCATAGCATGGAGTTTGTGGTGTTGTTATTTTTTTTCTTTGTTTTGTTTTATCCATTAAGGTAAGGTAGAATTAAACCAATATAATCCATTGACATTGTTTTCGCATAAGCTGTTCTCTTTTTCTGTAAAAAAGCAAAGAACTATTTCTAATGCTTAATAATTTTATGATTTTAAGCCCATTATATATATGGTATATATAATAAAAATACTGATCAATTAATTACTTTTGATACAGAGGCATTAGGTCAGATGCGTCATTAGTACCGCCCATACGCCAAACTGCATCAATTTTTAAACAACCAGTGACTGTATACAAAACTCAGGAAAGCAAAGTTAAGACGGATCTTAAGCATGGTACACAGGAAAAGCCAAAACAATTGTTCTGGGAAAAGAGGCTGGAGGTATGTTATTTTTTAAACAACTTAATAATGTCAGACTGCCTCAAACAGTCTGTTCTAGGAATATGCCTTTTGGAGCAGTCTAGTAAAAATAGCCAGTAATCTCTTATAACAAAATGGAGATTGAACTGTGTGTCATTGTGTGTAAATAATTTTCTAAACGTCATTAGTCCTATACTTTCAATGGAAGCTAAAAAACATCTACAAATTTTCCAGCCACCCAGGGTTGACTGATCGAGAATGCCATCAGGCATTACCTTTGCCCTATGACTTGTGACTTGCATATTATAAAGATGCAGTGAATAAACAAACAAAAATATTGTATTTTATTATTACAACCAACAGGGACTGACAGCATGTGATGCCAATGGAGTTATTGGGACAACTTCTTTACCAAAATACATTAAACCTCTGGGACCATACAATTCTGATGCAACAACCATACAATCTCTGGCTACTGCTCTCCATGTCTCTTCACAGCCGATAACAGGTAAGACTAATTGTATTTTGGTAAACCTCCTAAATTTCTCGTACCTAAACAAAGAATATTACTATAGCCAATGCCTAACTCACGTGAAGAATTACTCCATCCATATTTACATAATTTAGCAAAACTCGATCGCCGATACGCCGAAAGTTTGCTTGTTCAAGTCGCCCATGCTTGACAGACTATGTATCCGCAAAAAATATGTTTGTGTTAGGTTTTTTTGTGCTGCTGGCTATATAAATAAACAGATGTATTAAAAATTAAACCAAACATATCGTCAACACCCGAATAGAAGCCCAAGCCCGAATACAAGTACAAGAGTGCGTATAGCGAAGCGGCGAATTAGCGGTTCGACGAAAACAAAAGTTCAATCCGAATAGAAAAGCGGATAATTGTATAACGCCCAATCACGCTGTGAGTGGGCGTTATGCAGTGGTTGACAATGCATTTGGTTTGAACGCGCACACACGCTGGTACACTTTTTACAATTATTTTCAGATTTATAACGTTATTTTCAGGTCAGACTGGATCAAAACAGACAATTCTTGAAAATCCCGGTGTGTTGCTAAACCCCGAGCAACCATTGATAGCCGCGGTAACTATAACGAAGGAAGACGTTCGGCGTCAAGAAGAGCGCGTGAACCGCGCACGTGTTCGTTTGCAGAAGGCTCTAGCGGTTGCATAGGACTGCGCCGGCGACGGGGACTCGCCTATGCAGTGCTCCGCCGCCGACCTGCTCGACGAAGGCCCCGTCGACCTTATAATGCCAGGACCCTCGGACTCAACAGCGTCATCGCCTAAACCATTGCTGACCGAAACTGCCCCAAACAGTGTTGAGTCAACCTCAAGACAGTAATTTGCGAATACATTTCTAAATTGGACTGCTTTAAAATCCTGTTCGGATTGGTGATTTATTCTTAGATTATATTGTATAGACATTTACATAATGTGGTGTTTGTGTGTCTCTGATGTAATGCATAATAGTCCTTGCTACTTGATCTATCTGAATTTTGTCTGAATGAATACCTCCTACAATAGGAGTCTGTCATTCTAAGTACCTCAATATCAGAATTCTTATTTTCGCCATTGGTGTAATCTTTGACGAAGTGACAGATCATGAGAATGAAGAATTACTGGGAGTTCTTAAGATATTCTTAAAAATACATAACTAAAGTGCCGTACTTGTTAGCTTGATCTTATCTTCCTGTAACAAGTACTAAATGGCCAAAATTAAATTAAATTCTCTCCAGTTGTTAGATTATATTTTTCTTCTATAAATAGGTGTATGTATGCGTACTGGTTGTATAAGTGATGAAAATAATATGGTATAATGATAAGGAGTATTGCACATAAAGTTAACTCTATTTGTAAATTCTAATATAGTGTGAACAAGGTTTTGATACATAGGTTAATGATTTTAATAAACTATTTTGTAATGAAATAATCAAAACGTAACATTAAATTATATTTATATCAAATTACGTTTGTTTCTGTTACACAATTATTAAACTTCGGAGTTCCAGATATGACCGTTATGTTCCGCGACTATTGAGATTAGATTGTACCTGTCTTGCCCTTTTCTTTTCTCTAAAATAGGTATGGCTAACATATTGAACGTTGCAGCAGGGGTAGATTTATCAAGTATAACCCGAGGGCTCCATGACCGTTGGGTCACACGTCTTATGGACAGCAGAATATTTAGATTTATTTATTTATATAAATTTACATATATCCTTACAGACTAAACACAATATAATAGTATAAGCAATTTTATATTAGATTTAGCGACGTTTTTCTTTAATCGCTAAGTTAAATATAAAATACGTGGCAACGAATTCAATTTCGCCAATGCCACTAAATAGACTAGCCTACTGGCGGCAAAACTGTAAATCCGCCACTGAGCTGCAGGCAACAACTAAGGGTGATAACGAAGTTGCAGGCTTTGGGTTCGCCTTTTAAAAAAAAGAGTTCGAGATATAAAGAGCTGTGTCTAAAGTTTAAAAACATGCCGTTCGGGATACGAAGTGCCTTTAGCGTGTAAAAAAGTCAATCAATTTCCCTATATGAAATGTTGTCCCCTAAAACGTACCTCAGACAATTTCAAAAGGAGCGTTGCACTACATTTGGCCTGCGGCGCAGGGTGGCCCATATGTGGTCGAAAATATTAAATACTAATCTAGTAATGAGAATGGTTCGGCTACGGTGCGTTGGTGGCTAAGCCCATTTAGTTACGTCTTTCCCGAGATCCATTTTCACTCTATACTTACTAGAATATTACATTGTCGTTATATTAACGTTCGTCGTCTATCCGTTATTGCCACATTTTTTTTTTGGGAATTCTTAAGTGTGTAGTTCTTTTTTATTCATGTAATAATATTTTTATTAGGTATTTCGAAAAATTTGAGGTATTTGGGATTAAAAAAACTTCGACAATTTATCATTGCTTTTACTTACCTACAACTCTATCATACCACTTTTTTCAGTGAGATACATATTTAATGCAACTGTGTATAAATTACAATAAAACAAAGTTAGAAATGAATTAAGTTTAATTTTCTTTTAAGAAGAGAGTAAGCTTTAGCTGTGCAATGTAACACTAAGTACTTATTTAAGACAGGATCACAACCTTGAAATCTTTGGCTTAAAATAAGAATGCAATACTTATATGGTAAAATTTATAACATTTTTTTTTTTCAATATGATGTATTTAATTTTGTACTTCAAATTTTGATTAGCATAAAACATCTAATTATATTTTAGCTTAATACTGCAAGGGTGCGTTCATTTTTTATGCGTTATAAATGCAGTTACAATTTAGGGAGGTATTAATTTGCATGTTTTTCATAAGTAACGGTCCGCTGAAATCAAGGGATTTCATACCTTATAATATTTAATACTGCCACAATATGTTTTTTCAATGAAATGGACGGTTGCTCATAACAATAGTGAGTGGAAGTTAGTGTGGGAAAGCCATGGATACGTTTACAAATCATTTGCAGATACAAACTTATTGAATACTCTTATAAATTTAAATGCACAAGCAAAAGGATAATATGATCCCATTTAAACCTAAGGCCACATTATAAAGTATTGAGTCAATTGGTATTATTCTTAGTAATTTCATAATCCTTATAAATTAAGTAATGAACTTGCATTTATTATATACACTTATAAAATATAAATGTAAGTAACATTTAAAAGCTTAAAAGTGATTTATCACAAAAAAATAAGAAAAATGCAGTAGTTATCGTAACAGTTCTCAATAACAATAAATAAGTACCTATTATCTTTAAATAATTGTGTAAATGATTCAGCTTATATATAGGTGAATTATTTACATAATGATTACTAGTAGAAGTAATTAAAATGTAACAAATACTCCAGAGTAATTTATTAAAACTTAATATAATCAGTAATCATGTATCTTCTTTATACATAAAAATGGATGGTGATGTTATATATTCATATCTATTACAAACACTGTATAAACAATAGTTATGAATAGTTTTGTGTGTATTTTTATGGTATTCACTTTTTTGTAATCCGACCCTAGAGGATGTTGTAGCATTTCAACTTTTAAACTATTCAAAGAATAGCCAATGTAATTCGTAGGAATACATAGCATATGTATGAGAAATATTTTAAACCATTCGATTTTAGATTGCAAATCACCATCCATTTTTATATATATAGAAGTATATAAATATACATTGGCAGAATACCTGCCCATTATTCTTACAAAGTTATTGCAATAACTACTTTTAATTCAAGAAGTTATAAAATGGACTAATATTTATCATTAAAAGGCCACATGCTTTATTAATTTTGAAGCATTAATTGTTGAACTATTGACTAGTACTTAATTAAGTTCCAAACACTAGTGATTGAAATACAAAAAAAATAAAGGAATATGATACTTATATTTTAATTGCATATTTAACTAGAGAAATGATATGTTAATAAATATTTTTTGTTAATGCAAAGACTAGATAAAACCATAGTTATGGGAATGATATAGTATGATATGTATTGATTGCATTAACCAAATTATTTGATCAAGTCCATGGATAAAAATTTGAAAACAAAACAATACCTAAAATAAAGTATCCTATAAAATAACACTGTATCATGCGTGACGTGATGTCTGGCATTCGTCTAGAAATTATGAATGTTTTCCACCTGCTATACATATTATCAACTCCTTCTAAATTAGCTATTGACAAATGATGAGAGGGTATTCTTTTTCCAATACCAATTCGTCGAAAATGTTCATTAATTGTATTTTGGTCTGATGTTGGTGTAGGTCCAACATTCATTTTGTATGAACATATCCAGTATAAAACAGGACTGGCTGATGCTAACAGCCTAGTTGACACTTGTATATGCACAAATATTATACAAACTATTGTCAAACACATTACATGCACCACATATACAAATAAGTTTGGATCATTGGCCCCAAAACCTTTAGAATGTACCTTTGGCCTATTAGGTATCTTGTGAAGATACCCAAAATTAAATATATTGTCTCTTAATCCCAGTCTAAGACATAATCTAAAATTATTTCTAATGTAAGACAAGGAATTGTATATTATAATTGATATAATGGGGAATGCTAGTATGAAATTTGGAATTTGTTTCACTTTGTAATATTTGAAAAACCCAACATTCCAATAATGACTTTGTACATAGGAATATGAAAGTGGTAATGTGTTGTTACACCATGGACTCTCTGCATTGCCTGGAAGAACATATTCAGAGTTTGACAAAAATTCAGGTAAATGGTGCTGATTGGGTACACAAAATTTAAAATAATTGTATGTCTGAACCAAGAAAAATGGAATGAGCGCTATTATCACAGTTAGGCATAATGCCACACCTGTAATGCACAATGGCAATACTAGAACTGGGAGTACTAATCTATGCTTTAGGGTCTTATATTTGTACACAATTTCAGGTAAAGTTCTTTCCATCACATTTTTGAAACTGGTATACAGTATAAATCCTAAGTTAACTAATCCATTTGACCTAGTTATAATAGAGAAACCGGCTGGTAAGCCAGTAAATATATCAATACTTGCAAACCTTAATGTCTCATTTTCAGTACATTTAAACATTGTATAGAATGTTGTAAATGCAAATAATGTCTCAGAGTATGGAGCAGAAAAAAATATGCTTGCTGGATTAACACAATATAGAATCACTGATTTATATGCCCTGCACTCACTACGAAGGACTCTCAAACTCAACTTATGTAACACATCTGCGGATTTTATAAATAAAACAAGATTTATAATTGTTGCAGATATCAATAAGGTACTGTGAAAATTTACAAATGACCCTAATACACTACTTAACAAGTACGCAAAATATCTAACAAGTAATGGAAATAATGGTAAGAATGCCAAACAGTTTTCATATGTGTACCCATATTGAGCTATGTGTATGAAATATTGAGAATCCCATCTCTTCATACCACCCAGTACTTTATCCACAATAACATCCGCTCTCGTCTTGCGCAGCGCCGGATCCTCGGGACTCATGAATACATTAGCCTCATGATCTGGTATAACGATGTTACACACCGCTTGTAATATAATTATAAAAACTCTTGTACTAAAAGCAAACCACAATATTTTCTGTCTAGGCGAGTACATTTTAATAAACTGAAACAATAAGGTCCGTTAGATACATTTTCTAATAGTTAAGTGCATATTTACTGAGTTACGATTTAATCTAAGAGTGTAACACACCAATTAATAACCGTTCTTCTGATAATTTACTCAAATTTAATTTATGAGTAATTTAAACCATCATGTAACTAAATTGTGTTCATTTTTTGGAATAAACTACAATAATTGTCGTAACGTGATTGTATAAACAGAAATCTTTGACAGAAGGCAGAACAGAATGACAGAAGTGACACTTGTAACCAAAATGAATAAATGAAAGGCTTGAAGACGTAACCATGGACGTATAATACGTCGTATAACAAAAACGGAGTCGTAGTAATAATTTGAATATTTATTGTGCATTTGCTTTATTTTGGTTTAAATAAACTAAATTAGAATTAATTTAATAATAAAACTATATTTTTAAATTTTTTAATATTATTTTTATTTCAAAATAATTTGTGTCATATATGTGAAAAACTAAATAATAAAAGTAATTACATTTTTCTGATATATATAATAAATAGTTCACTCATTAAATGGCATGAAATGGCGTGATGCAAACTCGGCTAAATTACGGTGTTAAGAAAGGAATCAAGAATCGCACTTTTGCAGTGGCGTAGCGTAGGCACATTCTAGGGGGCGACAACATTACCTTTTTTTCGTAATATATAACCAGTATTTTTTATAGGAAACATCGTGAATGGCATATTAAGGGGGCGGCAGCATATTTAGGTTTGGCGACTTTCTTTTGGTCGTCAATTTACAGTAATTTTTTTATTCTAATTAAATATCAACTTCTGCCCCGGGCGGCATAAAACCACGCCACTGCACTTTTTTTTATTAGATTGAAATAGCAAACATGTATCCAGGACACCTTATGGTAAGTGGTTGCTGGCCACCCATAAATATTGGTCAGCAAATTCATGAACAATCCTTCCAGCGAAATACAAGAACTGTTTTTCGCTAGATATAAGTGTGGCGGTGGTACCTCTCCAATCGAACTACACTGGTTCTACCACCGTGTATTGCTCTAAATTATGTTATATTGCGTGAAACAAGTGCTCGGATGTTTCTTGGTTTTACCTCTTTATAGAGCCTACTCTGTTTACAACAGATGCCGGGCCCTCAATCCAGATGCACACACAGGGGAACAGTTTGACACTTCCCCTGTGTGTGCAACTGTTCCCCTGTGTAGTTCGCGTTCGGATTGGGTTGAAGGAAAACGCGGTCTGTGTTCTCTTTTAAGCCTTTTTCTACATCTCCTTTAAATAATGTTTGATGGATTGATAGGTACCACAGAGCTCTTTATTCACCACAGTCATGTGCAAATAGTTAAAATTTCATCTAAGTATGTGAACTTAGGATCTGCGAAAGTGTAGCATGTGCGTACATGCTACAAAATTCGCAAATCCCGCATATGCTTAGCAGTGTAGATGAAGAACTTTATAGTTAGCGCGAATCCATTACCTTAGCACATCCTTCCCACTTATCTTTTTTACATAAGATCAAAAGTTTCGTAGCCTAACTTCAATCACGTTTAACGCTTATCAACATCGCACTTATCATATGGAAAAGTAACCAAATATTTACCAATCTAACAAGGATTTATGAAATAAAACAAGTATTCTTATTTCTTTAATAGTTGCATTGTGTCTCATAATGATATACTTACAGATTTATATGACCTTCACAAATCTAGATTTCTAGAAAACATCACAGATACACGAGTGATTTCCAAAGTATGGAGTAAAACACGTGTATTATATATATGTGTCACAAACCAAATTCACAAAAATATTACATATTGTGTTTGATAAATTCAGAATAAACAAAAAATACTGCATTAGCAAATTACTAACTTAGCATTAATTTACAATACATATTGTTGTTATATATATATCAATGACAATAACAAATTATTTAGGAAACAGTGTGGTAGTTTTGTTTAACTGACACAACTATTATATTATACCATCAATGCATTAAATATAATAATTCACAATTAAATAGCATTGCTTTAAATACTTACTCAATACACACAATTTGGTATTATACAATTGTAACTCCAGAGTTAGTTATTTTAATGTTGAAATGAAAATGAGCATTTTGTGTCAATCTTTGTAAAAAGTATGACAGAATAATTATTACTAAGCTTTATGTCGCTTATGGACGATGTCTAAGACTTGCGCAAGTATCTACTACTGTCGTCAAATCAAATTATTTTTTCTTACTGCTTTTGATTATCGAGACTTCTACGATCTGTTTACCCCCTACATGTGTCAGATTTACTGCTTATTTCCGCTCGTTATACTCCCATTCCTGGGCGCAGATTTAACCACAACCATTTTTTTAATGCATACCAGGCGTAGTTTATTAACAATCATTTAGTACTGGCGCCAACATTCTTAATCACGATAGTTTCAATTGTTATTTTGCACTTGTAATAGGGGTCGCCTACTTCGAATTGACACCGTAAAAAGCACCCGACAATTAAACCAATACGTTTGAACTTACAAATGGTTCTTGCGCAAGCTACTAAGCATCATCGGAAGCAGTCTAACGTACACGAAGCATACATATATAATTATATGATTGAAAGAAAAAAAGAAGTGAAACATTTTAGACTTCAAAACCTATAACTATTAAATCTACTGATAGATGTTATGTCTATGACACCAATTTCCTAATTATTATTTTATTACTTGAATACATGAGACAATGGATTTCACGTTTTAAACTAACATCTATATATTTTTAATAAATGCGAATAAATGATTGGACCAGCATGAGAATGAAACATGGAATTGTTGCTTATAAAAGTAATTGCACATTGTAAAATTGATTTTTTTGTCAATAACATGTGCCAGGGGGGTACCCTTTCCCCTCAGTCCTACACTACACCCAGAACACATTACAGAAGCCCTTAATTTAGAAAATATTCGCTAATAGAGCTTTAGTTATCTGTATAATTTAGGAATAACCTGTATTGCTAATGACTTGTGTTTCTAGAACTTTTATTAGGCCTCTTCAATATTTATCAAACGTGTCAACGTCAAAACCCCGTTTTTAATGTAATCTATCAATATTTGATAATTCAGTGCACACCGCATAATTTTGCGCACACCACATCACATGAATCAAGTAGATCAATCTTGTAACATTTTATATAAATTTTAATTTGACCGCATCGCAAACAGACGTTGTACTGTTGCCAATGTTAATGTGAAGCAGCGCGTACATCCTGCGCATCGACAAATATCCAGAAAAAATGGCTTGATAATAATATAAGGACGATAATAATGCTAATTTAGCATTTTTGGATATATTTATTAGTATGTATGCATGATTACTAAAGCCTGAAGTTATTGTAGACGGGAGTTTGTTCTTACTTTATTTTAATGGAGTACATAACAATAACAAATTATCCAAAATTTATTAGATATACATACGAACATGTCTGATGGAAAAAATATTTGAATCTGACAATGCACATTAACATTCACTGGCCAGACATCTCAAAATATTAAATAAAAAGTATAAAACTAGATTTTGTATAGATATATTTCATTTGTACGCGCTACTCTATGCATACGTGACTTTGCAAATGAATACAATTAATTTTAAATTTATGTGATATTATCAGCTGACAGTAAAATATTACTTATTTAAAACGACTTCTACACATTAGTACTAATGTTCATATATTTACCTAAGTGTAAATATCTTAACACAGGTACGTTTCTTTGAAACTGCTTTATATGTGTATGTTTTGACACTTGTAGTTATAGTGTTTAGTACAACGTAAACCAACACAGAGCACCGCGAGAATGAAATGACCTATACTACTAGATCAATAAGAAAACCATAAATATATTATCAATGGGATTAAATCAGACAAATATGAATATTTAATGTCTTATTATATTAAAGAATTAAATGAAACTGTACACAAGCAATATTAAATTGTAAAAACGACAATTTATATTATTACCGAATTGCCTCCTCACTCAGTTTAATTCAAAGCAAAACTATTTACATAAACCTAACAATTGTTTACGTAGCCTTAAAATAACACTAAAATAAGTTCTTCCCCATAATATAAAAATGAAGAAATAGTCAATCAATACATATGTATAATTTTTCTTTACAATAAGTAATGTATGCTAAAACCCAATCTTTGAAAACACCAACCTCAGCCAAAATCTATTGATAATAAAGAAATAATTTTTATTACCTAAAACAAGAAGGAATGGATTTAAATTAAAGAATTTAAGAAACCACCTACTACAAACTAGATATTTTTATTGCATTTAAGAGATGCAAACACTATGATCTTGTGAATATTTTTACGCCACAAATCTCACTTACATCAAGGCGCTGCAATAAGCATTTTATAATTATTGCTTTAATATTTTTTATTAAAGATGAGAGACACTTGAATCCATAATTAAGCAAAAGTGTTGCTACAATACGGTCTGTTTGTGTTAAAATGACAAAAATTAATGGTTTATATAAAAAGTTGGCATTCGTTTACATTACTGTCATTGTCTGCATAACTAAAATAACATAACTAAACTAAATTGGAGATTTCCAAAATAAAAGTAGTAGCAGCCTAATGTAACAAAATATGAAACAACTTCACTTTTATTATGTGATGAGTTGATTCGATACTGCAATATCGACAAATAGATAGTTTTAACACATGAAATTTCATAAATACATGGTAGCACTCTTTGTATATATAATACAGTTTTCAGAATTATGGATTCAAGTAAAATGTATGAATATGTTAAAGAAAATATAATAGTTGATATTGATCCAACAATCAAAATAAAATCAATATACATTTAATAAAATGTCTTTTATATAAATCTAGAAAACTGAGTTTCTAAGAAAACCAGTACATTTCACTGTAAACAAACGTTCTATTTACGTTTTATTTGTGAAAAAATACACAAAAACATTCAATTTCATGAATATGAGCAGGAGATGTTAAAACACTGTCACTAAATTCAAAAGTAATTCAAACGAAACTAAGTTATGTCTGTCGAAGGATTTACCATTCAGCTAGTGCGGTAAAATAATAATATAATTGTCCTGTTGTAATGCATACATTTAAATCGTAGCTATCCATGGACCTCTGCGTGATTAAAGGCCATTCCTTCGAAGACTACCCTTAATGATCATCATATGGTAATTTCACTCGTAGCTATTCGATACACTTGTTAAACATTGCTATATCTTTCGGTCTTAGTAATATCTAACGATTCAAATGTACGGATGTAAGTGAGGGCATGTGGAATTTGTCGTGTGGGTATTACGCGCCTACGTGTTAGCTCATTGACAGCTGCCCCAGTGCCAGTAACCTCTCCACGGCTGCGTTTACGTCGCCGAATGTTGCTATCAGTGCTGGAAATTAAAACATAATTATTGTTATAACCTATCTCGAATTCCGTCAACCCATTATCTATCTTAAAATACCATAGTTAAAATAATTCTATAGTTTTTATTATGTAATTAAAAGAAAATTATTCGAATAGTAATTTGTACGTAACAATGTTCGTAGAGTTTATAATATTTTATACTTCTTCATAATGATTATTAATTAATTGTTAAATAAAACATTCCGAGCGTTACTGCTTTGACACCATTGATTACGTAAGTGGTGTAATTGCGCTTTAAAATATGCATTGATTAATTTAAATACGTCATTGAATAAATTAATCAATATATATTTAAAAGTTGGTTTTAGCTGACCCGTTACTTCTAGCATTGACGACGACTAAGATTGTCGCTACATATGGAAGTAAGCTGGTAATCACACATACCAAAATTTAAGAACTGCTTAACGTTAAAAATAGGTATAGCGGAGACTCCCCCCTAGTTATACTATACTTCTTCTACCAGTTTGTAAATGTGATGTATATCTTTTAGTTTACCTTGCAAATTGGCTTCGCGGTTAAGGAAGCCCATGGCCGTGAGCTGTTCAAGTTGCTGCGAGTAGCGCTGCTCTGGTGGTTGCTGTGAGTTGGTCTGGTTGTTGGACATTGCTGATACCATTCGTTGCATAAACTGTACCGACAAACATGAATTAACATTTATATTTAAATCAACTTTTGTGATACAATATTTTATCAATGTAATTTGACCTATTTGAACGTTAAGGGGCCTAGAAGTCCACAGGTAGACTTCTAAATATGGTTCATCTTTTATATAATATCACAATATATTTTAGTCAATAATATAAAATATATAGGACAAAAAAAGTTATATGATATAATTAAACTATACTATACTATACTCTAGTCTTTGTCATATCAGACAGTAAGCTAAAATATAAAAACATGCATATTTTTTTCCTTAGATGCAAATGTCTTGACAGCATATTTAATTATAAATATAATCAAACTGTAGAATAATTATTTTTATTCATTCCTTATTTATTTATTCTAAACTTATTTCATCTAAACATCGTCTTTCACGCATATTTTCGATGTTTAATCATGTAAATTTTCTCGTTTTTTGTAAATACAAAAGTTGTCATTTGTAAAATGGTCATAAGACCGAGAAACCATCACGCAAAACAAGCAAATAATATATATTTTTTATAAGATTTTTTTTGATTGGTTGAACGCACTGATATCAGGAACATTGGTTCCGTATATTATTAGGTTCGTATTGAAAAAATATTTGTGTTGAATATTCCATTCATTGAGGATTGATTTTGTTTGTTTTTATGTCGTAGCGAGTGAAACCGCAGAGCACATCCAATGAAGCAGCTAAGTGTGTAACTGTGTAATGTAACAGTAAAGTGTACCTGTGTAAAGAGCTCGGTGTTCTGTTGCGGGCGCGTCGTGGCCTGCGCGGGCGGCGGGCGCTCCGCGGGCTGCGCGGCCGCGCCCAGCCCCAGCGAGCTCACCAGGTTGGGCGCCGCCGTGCGCAGCTGCTCCATGCCTTGCTGGATCTGGAGCAACGCGTTCAGCGCCTGGGAAGCAACGCTTTATTATTGAGAGTTGATACAAAGTTGTTGGTAGACCGACTCGTCATTTATGTTACGGTGACTGAAAAATAAATGGTCAACGCAAACTCAATACAGTGTACAATTCTACATAATGCTTACCTTAACATAATGCTTACTTAAAATATTACATTGAATAGAAAAACAACAGCATAACTTTTTTGCACAAGATGTTATCTATAAGCTTCATGTATGTTTGTAAATTCTGTATGTATAAATATATAAATAACTCGCGACTATATTGGCAAATTTTCTTTATATTTTTGAAGTGTCTTAACCATGTAAAATGACCTAAAATAAACAATAATTAAACTACACAAAGCCTTCAAATTATCAGATACATCAAATAAAGATATAGAACAAATAAAGGTGTCCCGTCCCATGACCCTGCTTGCAGTGAAATTCTATAATATTACTACTACTTATTGTAAGTTAAAATATTTTTTCGTCTCATATTTAATAGATTTAAAACAACATACCTGTGGATTGGACATCATTTGTTGCATCTCTGGATTTTGCAATTGCGCTAACATCTGTGGCATCATAGTGCGAATTTGTTCTTGCAATTGAGGATTATTTGCAAACATTGGATTCTGTAAAAAAATAATAACATATTTTTTATTATTTTCATTTTTATTATGTTGTGTGACATAAAACACTTAGTGGTAGAAGCTGCTAGATTTAATGAATTAAAATTTCTTTATTTAGCCCCTTAGGAGCACTTATAAATTTTCATTTACATTATTTTTTCTTATACTACCAACAAATTGGATTATGAGCTCAATGGAATGTTTGATAAGTTTTTTGTTTGTGTTCATAGCGCCATCCAATATTTAAATCAATAGGGGCGTAAGATGGAAAATTACTTTCTTTGACATAGAATTGCGATCACAATTGTACTAATATATATTATACCTGATTAATGAGCTGCGCGGCCATATCGGGGTCAGCGGAGAGCGCCTGCAGCATGTTGTTGGTGTAGGGCGCGGAGAGCATCGACTGCACGAGGCGGGGGTTCTCGGACATCTGCTGCAGCAGCGACTGCATACCGGGCGTGTTCATGAGGCCGGGCC